>NJDC01058233.1:251676-264167 GCA_002245475.1 Calephelis virginiensis
TTACGCCAAGGATTTAAGATCCTAGCCTTAGTTTATCTCAATACATGTTAAACATCTTTATTATTCTTCTTTTAAATGATAGGACAGAACAAGGGCTCACACTCACACAGAAACACAGAGCTAAGAGACAACGTTGATCTATAAACACCATAGATGTTACAGGTGCGCTACTATGTGGCCGGGATGTTAGGTCTATTATGCATATGTACCTGCTACTCTGCCCTTCGGACCGGTATATGACATTGTCAGTGTGGCGGCAGGAATGGGTAAGGAGGTGGATCTGTACCCGTTAAAGTTTACTGTACTGCATTCATTACCATTACTTCATCATGCTTTTCTTACCAGCAGGATATCCTATTTTTTTTTTAGTTTAAACCTGTTTATAAGAGATTGGTGCCAGTTTTAGGTATAAACCTGTGTTACAGGTCACCAATATACTGAATAGGTAAAATAGTATTATCGAGTACAATGATTTTAGTAGGTACACAACAACTTTAAAATTTTAGTTCATGCTTAACATTAATAAAACTTATTTGTGCGTGTGTGTGTGTGTGTGTGTGTGTGTGTGTGTGTGTGTGTGTGTGTGTGTGTGTGTGTGTGCGTGTGCGTGTGTGTCTGCGTGGGTGTGTATGTGCGAGCGTATGTATGTATACGTATGTGTGTGAGTGTGTAGATATAATTAGTGTTCGTATTTGCATGAATATCCAAAAGACAAAAACTATGAAGTAAGTATAAATTTTAAATTTTAATGTTCACTGGATAAAAGATCTTCCGTTTCTCTCCTATTGTTTGTTTGCCAACAGATTTACTTTCAGGGACGCCGATGATGTGTAATGAAGAAGTTCCATGGATACCGGGACGATCGGTACTAACGGTAGGATGATTATGATAAAATAGTGTTATAAATATTAAAGTGAAAAAAAAGTCTCTTCACGCCCATATCCCCCAAGAGGTAGGTTGAGGCGTAACTAGGGCACCCACGGCTAGCCGAAGACACTAAGTCCCACAATGTGATACGTAGCAAACCTATCACACTGTGGGACATATCCAATCCCGAGCAACATTTTTTTATTAGAAAATTGGAAAACCAAATTTTATTGTTGCCCGACCCAGAAATCGAACCCGGGACCTCATGCAATCAATTCCAACACCTGAACCGCTAGACCATAGATGCGATATAATAAAGTGAAGTTAAAACAAACTAGATTAAGCCAGGACACGTTCTTGGTAAACTTTCGATTCCAATTCGATGTCAGTCGGTATTAAATTAAAAGCACCCACGCATTCCTGTCGCGTCTTTTTCCTGTCCATTTGCAAGGACCGTGTAGAAGCCGGGGTCACATCTCGGGATACGCGCTAGAATAATGTGGATATGTCACATACGCGAAATGAAACACATTTTCTACAAATAACAAAAATTGTGTTTTTCAGTATTCACGTTGTTGAATCTATGTTCTAGCGGTCTGGTGTTGGACTCATTGCACTCCGGGAGTGCCGGCAGATGTAAAAACTTGAATATTAACGTTGTGTATTTTTGATATTTTGGAAAGGTTAGCGAATAATTTTGCACGAATTGCTCCAATTATCAATATTCAGAAAGTACTATCGTTTATGGTAGAATACAACATTCATTTATTGCGCTATCGTACACAAACATTCGCGCAAGCGCTCTGTGCCATCTTATTCGTGCAAGCGCCCTGCGCCGTCTTACGAGTTTTCATCTTACGATATTTCAGGTCACGTGTCCTGACGCGAGTTTAGAAGTTTTAACATAATCCAAAAAAAGTGTCCAATGCCGCTAAAAAAGTTTTCATTCCAAAAACAAAAAGATATTATGTCCTTTCAATTTTTTAATAAAGACACCGTTTGCAGGTAAACCTATTCTGTTCTATACGATTTTGATACAAAAATAAAACAATATAATTAGGGTGGCGCTCCCCATTCTCAAAAATCAGTTTTCGCATATTTCGTACATCATGGAAATTATTATTAAAAAAAAGAGTATATTCACGCCCATATCCCCGAAGAGGTAGGAAGAGGCACAACCAGGACACCCACGACTAGCCGAAAACACTAAGTCCCACAATGTGATAGGTGGCAAGCCTATCGGCAACCGGGCACATATCCAATCCCGGTCATTTTTTTTTATTAGAAAATTGGAATACTCAAATTTTCTTTTTGTTGCCTGACCCGGGATTCGAACCCGGGACCTCATGCAGTCAAGTCCAACACCTGAACCGCTAGAGCACAAAGGCGGCTATTATTATTTTTTCACATAGAAATGCTCCTTTATCCATCCTAAATATGCATGTTATTTAAAAGTCTTAAAAATGCCACTGAGGTTTTACAAATGAGAGTTGAGGTTCCCCTTGTTGGTCCAGGCTCCTTTGCAGAACACACTATCTGCCTTCCTGCCAGGTAGCTCGTAAAAGGCGAGCATAGGCTTACCATCACTAACACCGTGACATCCGACTAGGTGGTAGAGTCTCTGGTTTGGTACCACCACCCTGCTTATTCCTGTTGCCATAACGTCCAATGCTTGTCGTTGACGTGTTCCGGTTTGGAGAGTAAGGTAGAAGGTAAACTTATTTTTTGCTCTAGGCCTAACATCCCGGCCTCAGGTTGACAGCGCACCATTACCATCTTTGGTGTCTCTAAGCGGCGTGAATTTCTTAACATCAGGACATCTGTCTGCTTGTTTGCCTTCCAATATCATAAAAAAAATTAACAGTTTATTTATTACCTTTATTAAACAATTATAAAATATTTACAATTGTTTAGCAGAACCAACATTATCATAAAAAAACACTTTCTATAAAGCCACTCGTTTGAAAGATAGACTTTTCCTAATAACTTTTCCTTAGGCTTATAAAATTACTGAATGTTTAATCTAGTGTTAGATTAATCTAACACTATAAACAAAAACAATAATAACAAGGTCTAAAATTTGCGTTAACTGTAGGCAACAGCAAAAATCTTGATATGAAAAAAAAAATACAAATTTTAGCCAACTTTTAACAGATTTATCCAAAATTGTGGAAGGCTTCCTTCCAGCTTGTTTTACAAAAGAGCACTATACGAGCAATTTGTAACTTAGGCCCAAGAGTTTCGGTGAGAGAAAAATTCAGGGAAATTAATTTTACATCTGTTACTTCCCAGTAGATCTTTGAAAATTTAATATATGTTCAGAAGAATTTACATTAGTTTAAATGATATGTGATATACATCATGTAAATACGAGGAATAAAAACAATCTTGCTGTGCATGTGTCCCGTCTCTACAGAGTTAGCCATTCTTTAATGGGCCAATCTAAACGCTTTTACAATAAACTTCCCGATTATATGAAAGACCTGCCGTTAATTAATTTTAAAAAATGTGTCAAAATGAAATTGTATAAAAAAGGATACTATAGCATTGCTGAATATCTATCGGATAAGAGTGCTTGGGATTGATTGCTCCTCATACCAATCTGTTATTAGTAGTGTAGTGTATAGAATAAGGAAAAAAAAGACAAGCCCCCTGAGTTTCTTGCCAGATCTTCTCAGTGTGTGGCCGCGTTCCGATCCATTGGTAGTTTTTTGTATTATTTTGACTCATCACAAAAGCCTCATGTAAATAATATAAATATCAATAAAATATATTCTATTCTATTCAGCTGTTTGAGAAATTGGGAAGTTTGTGGTAAAACATTTTATTGTCTATGATTAAAAATATCTGTATGTATGTGTGATAGTAGAACTGATTGCTTAATTTTCATATTTTAAATAGCTTTTTTCATTTTCTACCTACCTAGACTAATCGTATTCGTTTTTTTAGATAAGATTTTAAGCACACTGTTCTTCTGATGGTAAAAGATAAATGTGCCTATGGTGTCTCATAGATGTTGTAGGTGGGTCGCTGTCTTGTGGCCAAGGTGTTAGGGCAATTGTGCAAGTCTTCCGACTACTTTACCTTCCAGACCAGAACATGACACAGTCATACTTAGTAAATGGTGGATCCCTACCTCTGCAATTTGCTGTACAGCACCCTACCTTCCGGATCAGCACTTGGAAGACACGGGGATAGTAATATAATCCTTTAGACCTTCATCTGTATCTACTTATGTTATACAAATAAATTGAATGGAAGTATGTAATGCATGTACTAAAATACCTCGTCGTAATGATGGTTGTTAAAAGAAAATTGTAATATCTTATCCATATTAATATATCAAAAGAAATTTCTAGATTATATAGGCGGGCGATTGAATGGCAACGCATACTTGAGTGATAGCCACTTTTTTATTGGAATCGTGTACGAATGCGTCCTTATATTGTATTGGTGAAGTAGAACCAACCTTTTTCAGCGAGGCGAGAGTAAAATCCAAAGAGATACCGTACAACGCAACGGCATGTGTTTTAGATCGTACGAGAATCTACCCTTTTCGATGCGACACACATACCTGTAAACATATTATTATTGGACATATTTTCACGCCAAGTGCCTTGCGCGGTAGGCAGAGAGTATCGTGTGCCAAATATCATGATTTCTAGAGATCCGCACAGTTTCAAATAGTAATAAATTCGAATTCATTACTATTTCAAACAAATACGACGGTTTTAGAGTAGTTTGAAAACACTCTTCTTATTATTATTTCAATATTAATTAATTGTGGTAAAACTGTTTTATACTCGTAAATATTGTATTTCTTACTATTGTGGGAAAAATTGTAAGCATCTTTGAAGCTAGTAAATAATGTTTCTTTGCTACAAGGTATTTAATAAAACATTATGTTGTGTTCGCGTAGACAAAAACTTCACTTTTTGTTTTAAATATAAACGTCAAATAACCATAACGAATATAAATACTTAATCTACTAATATCTATCTATATATCCAAAAATGAATCCCAATTTCGCGTGGTCATTTCCCTGAACTGATTGACCAATTTTGCTAATTCTTTTTTGTTGTGTTGGTTAGTGCCAGGATAAGGTACTTATGAAAAGAAAAACCAAGGAAATTGCGGGGAAAATGGAAGAGAACAATAATTTAATGTATACAAACAGATAGTAGCAATGTCAAGCAATATGAAGTTTGCTAGGTCGTCTAGTAATTTTATAAATAAGAAAGTGGGTTTGTTTATTCTTAATTTATAAAGGAGAAATGTTCTAGTAAATAGATATTTAGTGTATGAAGATAGGAGTCCGAAGAGTGACATAGGCTACATTTTATCCCAGACTCACCTGGACTTGTACCACCGCCTTACCTATTCCTGCCGCCATAACGTCATGACGTGTTTCGGTTCGGAGGGTAAGGTATCCGGTAAACTTACCTTTGCTCGAGGCCTAACATCCTGGCCTCAGGTTGGCAACGCACCATCACCACCTTTGGTGTCTCTAGGCGGCGGGAATTTCTTACCATCAGGAAATCCGTCTGCTTGTTTGCCTTCCAATATCATAAAAAATAAAAAAAAAAACAGAATCTAAGCGAGTGTTGTGAGTGAGCAACTTTCAATACGTGGGGCACGTGTAACATTTAGTGGGTATGTAATTTAATTGGTGTAGTATTTCAGTGATTATAAAAAAACATTTTTTTTATTGTATCGTAAAGCAAACAAGCAGACGGATTTCCTGGTGGTGAGAAATTCACACGGCCTCACCAAAGGTGGTAACGGTGCGTTGCCAGCCTGAGGCAGTGATGTTAAGCTGCGAGCAAAAGTACTCGTAAGTTCATATTCAAATGGTCTATTCCACTCAGTCTACCGGAACCATTACGAGGTGCAAGTATTTTGTTTGTTTGCATAAAAATTAAATCTTATCTTGCGTATTGAACCAAATTATGCTAACTTGAATAAATTTAACACACAAAGTTTTGTTTCCAGTTATAAAACATAAAACAAGGTTTTGTAAAATTATTCAAAGGTTTGAAAATATTGTATAAGAAGAATTATTTGTTAGATACATATTGACAGTATGAAATTATCTTTCAACTCAAAATTATGTTTTATCGTCAATCCTTATTGATTAATTATAGTACTAATTAAGGGAGTTTTTTTTTCTTTCAAGAACTAACAGTTACCTCTCTAGACAAAAACTACGCAATTGTCTTTCTTGACTTCACGAGCCTCACGACAGAATTTAAACTTGACATCGTCTTTCTCTTTCTTTAGTTTTTGGCAGTAGCGTTAACATTTGCCATTAGTCATTTTGAAATTGGAACGAAGTTACCTGATTTGTCAAAATTGGTTTTAAATTATTCAAAATTAGTCATAAGTCGTCAAAGTCATGTCAAGGTCTTAAGAAAAGCGGTGACCTTATTAGTCAAGCTCATTTAATGAGATTTGGCGGCAACAAGGAAAGAAATGATACACCAATTTCTTCGTGTTTATTACATTTGTGAATTTTCACTAAAATGTACAAAATGCCACCAAAATCGACAAATTTCACTCTAAGCACGAAATTCAATAATTACAAAAAAAAACTACAACCATTTTTCTCTCGATGGCGTTAAAAGTCGAGTTCATCTTTGTAAACAAAATCTTTATCACAACACTCAAAAGTTAATAATACAACGCAGAAAGGATTTACGACATGTTATTATGTAAATATATTGACATAAGTTATGACATGAAAGATGAAATTTAATTTATTACCGCTATGACAAAATAACGACACGCATACCATATGAGAAAAGAAGGCAGCTTCATAAAGAGGTCGCTTTATATTATAGGTCTAAAAAGTATACGAGACAAGGTCGCATGGCCGTCTTTTGAATTTTAATGTTGTACATCCCTTTGATAGTTGTAAAAATGATTTCACGAAATAACTCTAAGTAAAACCCTCGCTCTCGTTCATACCGCATGCATGCACTTCCGTAATATAAGAATATCGTTCGGTTACTTTGCCGAGCTGTAGTTTGAAGCTGCGAATAATATCTTGAGGCTTATCTTCTTTGTACAGAGTTTGAAGCAATAAAAAACCTTTGTATGCGAAGTACAGCCACAACGAAGGACAGTTTATAATGCGATAGGAATGAAACTTGAAGAATCATGCTATCCGGCAGAGCCTCTTCGATAAATCCCAATCAATATCTTCAAATACTGTATCTTCAACGAGAATAACTTTTGTATGTGGCGTATAACTGTAGGTACCTACTGTGCTAGATTATGAAATGATTCACATTTAAAGAAACTCTGCTGGGGAGTATGCTCTCCAACAAATCCACCTGTAATTCGTATTTGGAAACTGTAAAAACTGTTGGTTTTCATGAAAACCCCTGTTCCAATGCTAGTTTTATTGTATATGTAGAAAAATAATATTAGATAATAGTTTTGGTTAATTTATTTAGATGTAAGTATACAGAAAACTTCTACAAACGCCTTGTTGTTTTGTATTAGCAAAATGTCAAAAATGTAAATGTTATTGTTCTTGCTAAAATATTTTTAAAGCAAAAGACAGAATACAAGTACGCGGTTCCTCTGATAATAAAAAAAATGACGGGTTGCACTCCGGGAGTGCCGGCAGAAGTGAAAACTTGAATATTAACGTTGTGCATTTTTGATATTTTGGAATAGTTAGGAAATAATTTGTACGAATTGCTATAATTATCAGTATGAAAGTACTATTATTTATGTGGTAGAATATTGAATGAATGAATACAATATTCATTTATTGTGCTGTCGTACACAAACATGACAACACGAACATTCTGCGTCAGTCGTCTTATTTACGCAAGCGCCCTGCGCCGTCTTACGAATTTTCGATTTGACAAACTGACGCAAGTTTAGAAGTTTTTACGCATTCCAAAAAAGTGCGCATCGCCGCTAAAGAAGTTTTGACTTTAAAATGTCACTTATACATGCCATAACGCTTTTTACTCTTTTTTTATGTTGGTTGTTCAATCGTCTCTATATCATCCCCAATATTTGATATTTACATGACTTGCAATAAGGCCTTAATTTTTATCATGAAAGCCCGTAGGCAAAAGCTTGTTCCATATTTCTTAAGAAACAATAGATAATAAAACTTAATTAAATGCATGTATACAAGGCCTCCATTTTGCGAAAGCATAACAATTTTCATTCCCGTACAATTTCCTTTTAATTTTATTTTCTGCCCGCGCTTTTATGTTATTTTCGTTAATAGATGTGTCACTAAATTTGCGTTTTCAATTCGATGCCGGTTGCGGCAGTCTGTGGTTTCAATCAAAACAGGCACGCACTCGTTTCACATCCTTACCAGTCTCGCCTTTTTAGAATAAGAATTGTCTTTTTCGCAGTACTTCGCTAGTAAGGCTTGGAAAGTATGGAGAAAGATTTAGATTTATAGCTATTTCATATTAAATTTAATCAGTAAAAACAGTTTTATCATCACTTACGTGGTAAGTCTATCTAAATAAAGTATTTTCTAATTTATTTTTATAATTTACATTTAACATTTTTGGAACGAAGTCCCTTACGGCAGGCTTGGAGGAGATAGAGATTTTGCTGCGCGACCGAACTGAAAAAAATGTGATAGTAAAAACCGTAAGAAAAGTGAGATGAATAAAACCGTTAAATGAGACGTGCGCAGACGCGACAGTCGTATACACAAGCGAGTAGTGTACAATACCTTTTTCTTTATCCCACACTCCACCCCGCCAACGCTTCGAGTATACTCATGAATTGTGTCGATTCTACATAAGCCTCAGGAACTTCATTCCTAGCTGGTGTCACATAACACTGCATTTATATTTTCTAAAAAATAATTATTGGATAGTACTCAAAACTGATTTTAAATTAATTTATGACATTTACAATAAAATATTCAGCCTTTTTTTATTATGTTTGAAACTGTGACATGTATTTCGATTGAGGCTTATCATTTAAACTTTAGCAATTGTTTTTTTTAAAATACTCTTGTTTCTTTATATGGGTTTAGTATTACACGCGTAATGTTATCTGCCTTTTAGGTTAGCAAGAAATAAGTTTAAATTTTTTTAGTAAAGTGTAAATGAACATTAGTAAATTGTGTCTACAACTCCTTCATTGTCATGTGCAGTAAAGTTAAAAAACTAAAAAAAAACAACTTTTAAACTGTTAGGATTCTTCATACGTAAAGATTACACGTAAACAAAAAGAAACATTAATTATAATTTAGAAACCACTCGTCGGTTTTTAATCAAATTAAAATAGGACCGAACTTGCTTTCAAACAAAAAACTGTCAAAAGTAATTGAGTAAAAAGTTCTTAGATAACAGATAAAAAATTACTCAAAGTTATATAAAATTTGGAAGTTATATAAAATTACAGAAAATGTTCTCTTCACGTATTAATGTAGCATTTCTATAAATGTCATATTTGTTATACACAACAAATTTATTTATAGCCGGGTCATCTCCATATCAAGGAGCCACTGTAGTCGCCCGGGGCACCGTGCCCACCCAGCATGAAATTAAAACCGACTCGCGTTGAACGAATGATTGAATAATAAACGAAAGAATTCGCATCCTGCCCTTGTATTACGTATTCATGACGACTGGCCCAGTGGACGGCGTAGGGGCAAAGTGACATGCGAGGCACATCTGCTACGCTTCTGATGAACAAACAGAAGGCTTTTACGGTATCTACATTTTCCCCAAGCTATTTGCAGTTTGTGGTAATAAAACTAATTGATTGTTTTGACTTTATTTTTGAATTTCAGGAATCATATAGTAGTGTTGTCTTTATTGATTATGGAACTTTCATGTTCAACTTTTTTAACTAACTCATAAAAAGTAGGAGGTTATAAATTCGACTGAATGATTTTTTTACTTTTTTGTATATTAGTAATGTGAGTATTCGGCCAATAGGAAACTCATATTTTTGGTGCTTTTTAAGAAAGATATATCTTGATTTCTAGGTTAAGGTAAGGTAACCAGTACATTTACTTTTGCTCAAGGCCTAACATCCCGGCCTCAGGTTGGCAACGCACCATTACCACCTTTAGTGTTTCTGGGCGGCGTGAATTTCTCACCATCAGAAAATCCGTCTGCTTGTTTGCCTTCCAATATCATAAAAAAAGGTGTTCCCGAATGAATTTTGTCATGATTCAACTAATAGTTTTGGATTTATACTTAATAATATGTTCAAATTTTTGAAGACCATAACATTAACGTGGGACCATTTCGGATTCATATGCTATCTTTCAAAAAAAGAATAATCAAATTGCAACATGGTTACTAATGAATAGATTTTTGCTGTTTTACTACATACAACTAAACATAGAGAGACTTTTTTGCGGTAGCACTGTGACCATGTCGAGACGACTTTCAGACACCCTTTTTGTTTCGGTATACTTTTATGCCTAAGCTTACCGTCACATCATGTCTCGCCATTGTCTTGTTTTGTTTTTGGAAGGTAACCTGTACGCTTACTTTCTTATGACCTAAGGGTTTAAGCTCAGGTCGACTACTCACTACAACCTTATTTCCGTGTTCACATCACGCCTGAACGAATAGACTAATTTTGGTAACTATTTTCGTCGTGTTAGTTATTGTCAGAAAAAGGTTCTTATAAAAATTCGCTTTCGTAGTCTAGCGGTCCGGCATCGGAATTTACTTCTTGAGGCTTCTTGAGGTCCCGAGTTCAAAACCCAGGTCGGGCAACAAAAAAAATAAATATTGTATATGTCGTCGTGGGTGTCTAGTCGTGGGTGCCCTGGTTGTGCCTCTGCCTACCTCTTCGGGGATATGGGCGTGAAGATACTTTTTTTTTTTACAATTAACTAATGCAATTAACGTTGACCGGGATTAGACGTGCCCGGTTGGCGATAGGCTTGCCACCTATCAAATTATGTGACGTAATGCCTTCAGCTAGTCTTGTCTGCCCTCGTTGTGGCTCTACCTACTTCTTCGGGGATATAGTAGATACTTTGTACTTTTAACACTGTTTATACATGGTGTTTTTGGAGTTTACTACTTAAGAAACGATTTGAGTTATAAGGCCTGGTACGGAAGTTTTATTAGGAGTAAAACTTTTCGTGTTACACTTTAAAATCAAGTGTAACACGAAAAGTTGAGGCGTTACGTAGAAAGAGACAAACATATGTAAGTCGTACCGCTTCAGTCCTTCAGTATTTTTTCTCCTTCAGGACTGACGATCTCGCCCGAACAAAACTCGAGTCGCCCCGAGCGGGTCGTCATTCGGTTCCGCCACAGTCGAGTTCAGTTTGGCGCAACTTTCATATAAAAAACTAAAAAAAAAAATTTGCTATGTTTTTTATTCGCCCAAATCATATAACAATAGTTACCTTATATCTGAATGCCTTTAGACTTACTTTCAAATAACACGGGTCATATTTTTTCAAGTAAACTTTATACAAATTCGGGTTTGCTATGTATCTATGGAAGTCCCGTCTCTTGTTACGTAGTATCTATATATATACTCTTTTGTAGAGTTACATATGACATTGACATTAGACGAATAATTTAAAACGCAGTCGACTTGTTATCTATATTATTTTGTAACATACTTTATGTAATACGCTTTATTGAAGTAATATAAATATTCCAAATAATTACAAATATATGTTTACCCTTTTTTTCTATTCGATATATATCATAATTATCGTTCGTTAGGAGTAAACTTCAATCGTGCGTCTTAGCTGACACACACACACTTTTTTTATTGACTATAGAAACTTCGCTAGCATGATTTTCTTTATGATAATAGAAGACAAACAAGCAGACGGATTTCCTGATGGCTATGGTGCGTTGCCAACCTGATGATGGGATGTCAGGCCTAGGGCAAAAGTAAGGTTACAGGCTATACTACCCTCCGAACCGAAACACGTCAACGGCAAGCATTTACGTAATGGAGGCAGGAATAAGTAAGGCGGTGGTACCAATCCGGGCTAGTCGCTGCGAGACTTTACCACCTAGTCAGATATCACGGTGTTAGTGACGGAAAGCCTATGCTTGCCTTTTACAAGCTGCTTGGCAGAAAGGCAGATGATCTATTCTGCAAAGAAGCCCGGACCAGCACATGCAACATAATTATTACGAAATACCATGTTTGACAAAAAAGACGCATATATATAACTACGTAAAATTTGTACTCTTCTATCATAATATCTTAAATAATGGAAGATCAGTAAAACTGTAAACAACCGACTTAAACTTCAATGAATACATAAAAAAATGAGTTTTTTTCAAACTTCGAACTTCAAACTTATTTATTTTGTAAAAATAGGGTGACATATGATGTTACAAAAAATACATGTGCTTATTCCTATTTTGCCAATTTACTGGCGTACAAAAAATATTACTTTTCTTCAGAATCAATCATAGACCTATAATAGGAGTTTAATTTAAAATTAACAAATTAACAACACATGTCAAATTACACAGAACATCATCATTATAACTTAAATTATTAAAAATTAAGAAAATAAATAATTACTTGTTTCCATATTATTGTTAATTATTCTACATGTTGTCATAATAGTAATATTAATAAAAAATGTCAAAAAGAAATAATAATAATTGTAATAATAA
>NJDC01058234.1:6667-27313 GCA_002245475.1 Calephelis virginiensis
CACCTATCACATTGTGGGACTTAGTGTCTTCGGCTAGTCGTGGGTGCCTTGGTTGTACCTCTGCCTACCTCTTCGGGGATATGGGCGTGAAGATACTTTTTTTTTGTAAATATTATTACGACAAATATTTGCCTACTCGTTAATACTTAGACAAGATATGAAATCAAATAATGGCATAGAAATGGTAGAATTTAAAGGGTTTTGTAGCCGACTAATTGCCTAATTATATTAATTATAAAACAGTGTAATTAATGTCAACCAACATAACGCTAATTTACTGTTTAATAGTTTTTACTATACTATATAATTTTAAGTATTTTAATATGGGTTGTCAAAAGTTAACGAGAATATGATTCCATGATATCCCGTCGCCTAATAAATCCAAGATTTTAGTTGTGCTGGTTTAGAAAGAAATAAATCAAGGCATAGGTGCAGATGTTTACGTTTAAATTTTTCATGCTTGGGATTTTTCTAAGACATTAAAAAGTGATCTCACGCCTATATCCCCGAACAAGTAGGCAGAGGCACAACCAGGGCACCCACGACAAGCCGAAGACAATAAGTCCCACAATGTGATAAGTTGCAAGCCTATCGCCAACCGGCACATATCCTATCCCGAGCAACAATTTTTCATTACAAAATTGGAAAACCACATTCTCTTTTTGTTGCCCGACCCAAGAATCAAACCCGGGATTTCATGAAGTCAGGTCCAACACTTGCACCGCTGACCACAGAGGCGACAAGAAATAAAAACAAATCAACACATGATTCAAATCCTCGGTAACACAAATTATTTAGAGTATTCGTCAGTAAGAGGCGAGAAGGTACAGGTTTAAATGCTGTCAAAAGTTAAGTTTTTTTATTTGAAAATTGTAAAGACAAGGGTTTTCTGTAGCGCAGATTTGAACCAATGGCCGTAGACATTGACAGTATTGATGTTCGCCCACTGAGTCACAACGTCTCAATTTCATACGTCAAAATTCTTATCTGCTTATTTTATTATTGCCCACTGTACATAGCAAGACTTGAAGTCAAAATATAATGACATAGAAATGGCTGTGTCATTAAAGGGGTCTGGAAGACAACGAATTTGTCTAATTAGCATAATTATAAAACAGAATAATCAATACTATCCGACATAAGATGCTAGCAAGAATTACACCAAAGGTATTGTATTAAAGTCACAATACCTTTGGTATAATTACTTTTGACAGGGTTGTCAAAACTGTGTAACTAAGTCACCCTTTTTTAAATACATGTTTCGTTGATAATTTGTTCTCTCTATATCTTTTTCTTATTTGATCTACCAAACCATATACTTGTATTGGTTTGTTAGATTATTTTTAAGGATGACAATTGGGCGGTATTATTTGTAACAAAACTTCAGTTGTTATATAGCCCTGATGATGCTTGTATAGCGAAACCGGTTGGCTAACTTATAAAAATAAAAATATATTGTGAAAAGTACAAGTGTTTGTAAATAAATTGCATTAAGAATGGAATTCCACCAAGCACCGACGATAAGAAGTATAGAAACTGTCAAATGTTGTGGTTGCTAATATTTTGACTGTCTTTTAAATTATTTTTTTCTCTTCAATATATACAAAATGTTAAAGTTGTCAAGCATAGGTGGTTGAATACTCTGAATCAGCTCAACCGGATTGATAGCACCAACTTACTCTTTTTTACGCAATAATGTTAGTATGTATCGCCGTTGTCCTGTTTCAAGCTGGATCTTAGGATGGCGGGTCGTAGACGGAACATGTTTTTCAAAATGAAACCTATGCTCATAAATGAATAAAACCAAATCAGCCGACTACGCTCTTCGGCTACGCTCTGCGTTTTGCACACCACTCTCTGGCATCCGACATCGTTCGCTCAGATAGCGCTCCCGACTTATATAAATAAATTATATTATATTTTTATAAAAATAATAGAGTAGGCATATATATAACTTTTTTTCGAGCTTTTTTCCTTCTAATTTAAAATCTTTCTGGCTTTGTTCTTTCGAGAGTTGGCAACCCTACTCAGAATATGTTTATTTTTGCCACATTTTACAACCTCTTTGGTGACGTAAATTATTAACTGTCCTTTAATATGACGATAGAACTTAAAGGAAACAAACGTGAGCAAAGTCACAAACGAGGTGCCCTATTGTGTGACAACCCTATGAAAGTACAATGCTGTTGATTAGAACGGCAAACACCAACAACAAGACTTCGTATTCTTGGGGTGAATTTACCCCTTAACAAAAAGTGACATAAGCCTATGATTTCTGCGTTTTTACCAGGGTTAAGGGGAATATTAGAATAGAATATTTTTTTTTATTCGAAGTATTCACGAATACATTTTTCGAAAGTCAGAAAATTGTGCATATCGATCGAAGTACTAATATGTACCTCCGATACACAATTTAGTTCCTCAATTTTTTTTTAAGTGAATGAAGGATGTGTACAACTGATTAACATTTCACGGACTTGGTAAAAACTGCAATTTCTGAGTTTCTGAGTCTGAATAAAAAGAAAACACGGCTTTTTATTTCTCATTCATTCAGCAAAAGAGGACTTATGTGTTAAAAAAGAGATATGCCAAAGGAATAATAACATCGCATTTGCACAAGACTTGAGAGCACTTTGGTATTTAAATACGTTTACGTTAACGTTACACACGATTCGACTCGGCTATCAAATAAGATGTGACGCCCGATTAAGGTTAATACCATTTATATCAGATTAAGCTGTCAATCCTGGCTTCACCCGTGTTTAAGATTTGTTCAATTTTCTCCAAAAACCTGTTAATAAAAATCGGTCAATATCTATTAGCAATAAAGTGAGTTGTCTCAAGGATTTATCTTACTGTCGCATTCTTAGCAGAAATAAAGCAGTTTACTATGTGAAAGCAACATAAAACATAGTATTACTATCACTATCCCAAGCTTGCCGCTTTGCCGCAATTAATCATAGCATTATATAACTTAATCAATTTTAATGAAACATGTTGAAATATGAGATATACGAAAAAATTAAACCTTCCTATTAATAAACATGGACTAAAGTAAGGTTCAACCTTGTATTACAGTCTTATTTACAATGTGATACAGACTATAATATTAAATTACCAAGTACTCCTTGCCCTTAGAATCGATATCAAATATTTTTTCTGGAATATACATCCAATCATAAATCCTTAATATACAGACACATCTTTTGTACGATAATATGTATAGATGATGTCTGGTATTGTATGTCAACATAATAGATAATTTGATAGCTCATGTATGATGAGTGGTCCGTATTGAAGGCTGAGGGTCGACCTCTGACTTCGGCCTTTCACTTGCGGTTGCGTAACCTGTACACGTGTAGATCTTGCATTACCGAAAGTGTGAGTAATGACTGTCATTGTGATAGGAAACAAGAAATTAGAGGTGTTGAGTCTTCGCTATGATAATAGACACAGGAATTATTTTGGTAACGTAAACGATATGGTCCTTCGAGCCGGATGTAACGAGCACGTAAGATTGTAGAAATGCAGCCTAAACAGTATGCGATTCAGGAAAATAAAATAGGCGACGTTTATTTCAGATCAAAATGTTTTTAAGACAACAAACAGGTAAATATTTTGATTGTAAGAATGCTATAATGTACAACAAAGTTGTTAATGCGTAAGTAAATGCGAATACGAGGTTGGAGTCTAAAGCAATCTAAAACTTCTAGCGTAGATAATTTTCCTGGCCACTCTACCTTTGAAAAAAAACTAAATTGACATTATGATGACAGCATAAGGTAGGATTTAGGTGTTCTATTAAAAAAAAACTTAAAGTTGAAAACTTATCTAAAACGTATTTGCGAGACCGAAATAACGAGATTCGTTACTGGATGGAAATTCACATGTTTTCTATTTCTTTTAATATTTTTGTAGATGAGGCATATTATAAATGTCTCCAATTTTAGTGCCAGTTCTGAGAGGCGTATGTTATAAAAATGGTGCTTAATATTGACATGATGTCTGCTAGGGTCGTTAAATGTATTATAATTATACAAGAATGGGTCTCTGTCACACAGGCCATCTGTTTTCCACTTTTCTACTAAACGACAAAATTACCAAAAAAAAAAGATTATCTTCACGCCCATATCCCGCTTATTTGCCTTTTCCAATCTAAAATAAATAAATCTCACACAATAGCCAACATATGGCGACTCACCCTTTCAATATGGATCATGACCTAATATTTCTCTAGTGCAAATTTTCTGCCCCATATAAAGGGTAAAAATTATATCTAGACAAATATAATGGCCTTAAAAGTTTCGGACTTGCCGGACTGTCGCATGAATAAAGATTCTCTCTCATACCTCATACACTTAAGACATTTTACTTATGCGGGGTAGTTGTAAATTATTTTTCTACATGCACTTTTAGATATGAACTCGCCGTCTATAGAGACTAAATCTGTTTTACTTTAACATTGTTAATTTTAAAGCTACGATCAATAGTTTTTTAATGTTTCTAATACGATAAGTGTAGATTAAGCTTTTTGATATTATCAATCCGCGCACTTCTCGCCTATCGCCTGGTTTCAATAACCTATTTACAGTTAGAGATAGCCTTACTAGAGTTTAGTAGCTAGGATATTTGTGTTAATTATTGGAAAATAACTGTGGTCACCTGGGAATTGGTCTGTAGGACCCTTGGAAAACTTGCATTAAAATGTATCTTACAATTAGTACTTGTGTGGAGTAAAATCATGGCTACACACAAAAAAAATCTAATGAAGTAAACTTAGTAGGCTTTACTTGAAAAGACACCATTTCTAAAAAAATGCAGTTATTAACACAATATTTTTTTACAGAAAGAATCGGTTTTCTATTCCTATCTATCGTCCTTTAAAATCTAATTAATAAATCTGAATAGGTATATCTTGAAATAAATAATTTCAAAATATACCTTTTTTATTTGAATGATTAAATTACATTATTATTGTGTAGACGTGATAATGTGAAACACATAATATTTATTTTACCACAATTTATTCTTTTATTTTGTTTGATGTGTTCTGAATAAATATATACATACAAGAATCTTCTGTCATGATGTTTGTAGTTGCACTTAATTATCCGAAGTAACTCGACCGATATTTATAAAATGCCTACATAGTATAAAACGAAGTCGCTTTTCGTTTTATGTCCCTTTGTATGCTCAAATCTTTAAACTATGTATCACTTTCTTTAACGAAGAATTTCTTTTGTTAATTTTTATTTTTCTTTTGTTTCAGGTCAGTATATCTCTACATATACATATATAATGGAGATATTATGGGATCGGACAGGTTGTAAATAATGACGTTTTTATTACATCATGGAAGGTTAACGATCCTAATTGTAAGGAAATGGAACGCTTGTATGTCAAGATTATGAAGCTACAGACTACTGCTGGAGGTTACACTCCTAACAAAGAATTACATACATACAAACATATCTTCACGCCAAGTCCCTTACTAGGTAGGCAAAAAGTATCCAATGCCAGAGACCTCAAGATCCTGACAAACCTTTCTAGCTTTCTTCACATTCGTTACCCATTTCATACAAACACGCCGGTTTCGGAGACTCTTGACACCATCCTCGGATAATATCCGAGTAATCTGATCGTGGAAAGTCAACCTTGGTCTCCCCGGGTACCTACATCCATCCACATTTGCATTGTATATCTCCTTTGTCAATCTTTCATCTGTCATTCTTTCCACATGACCGAACCAGCGAAGCATGCCCTTTCGCAACGAACACTTTCTTTCAATCCCACTCTTTCTCGGATCTCACTGTTACGAATGCGGTCAATGAGCGTTACACCACAGATTTTCCGTCATTTTGACCGCATTTATCCTACTTTCATGCTTTTTCTGACATACCCGTAACATACTTTTTCTGACATAACTCTCGCTTCCATACAGTAACGTTGAGGTAAGCACAGAATTATGCAAAGCGAGTCTAGCTTTTTGACTCAAAACCTCGCTTTGAAGTAGTTTACTAAACGCTCCATTCACACTATTCTCTGCACACACTCTCTTCTCTACATTCGCGGTGTACCTTCCATCTCTGCTAAAAGCACAAGCAAGTTATACAATTTCATTCACTTGCTCCAACACTACATCATCAACCAACACTCTTACATCCGTTCTGGCTACGTCTCTTTCAAACACCATTATTTTGGTTTTCATTGCATTCAAATGTAAGCCCCTTTCTTGACAATCTCCTTCCATAACTGTGACCAGCGTTTGCAGCCTAAATGGTGTAGAGTCCAAAAGTACAACATCATCTGCATAAAGTAGGCAGTTCACCACTTGGGCACCCATACGCATTGTTAAGGCATAAGAATTGAAGAACTCTACTTGCTATGTTTTTACTTTTGAACAATTCAGTAAACTTAATTATTACCTACATATTCCACCTCTTGGCGATGGGGTTGTTATTATACTACGCTTATAAGTTTTATTGATAAATAAACTCTAATAAATTTGTTTCCATCAATCGCTAAAACTGGAGATCTAGGCCGATTATATAATTGTAATTGAACTTCATTAGGTAAGTTCGTTTGATCTTCCATTATGTCGAGTGTAAAATTACATAAGAATTCGTGAGATGAAAGCTTCATAAGAATTCTTTTTTCTCCGTTCTAGAAAGTAAGAAAATAAGAAACATTTATATGTTTTATAAAAATCTCTGTAATACTGTTTGCAAACAATTTCAGTAGTATTTTGTTCCCATTAACTTAAAAAACAGACAGAATGGCTACAATGGAGATAACCTGATCGAGTCAGGTTGTACTTGAGTTTGAGCTTACAGCAAAATAAACATTTACGCTAAAAGCTGTGTGTAAATATATGAAAATGTTCCGAGGCAAAACATCGTATTTGCGTAAGTTCTTCAGCTGAGTTACGAAATATTTGGAGAAGGCATTATTTGAGTAACTAGAGATTGTTTTTATTTGTACTACACAGATTTGCGCTGTAGTGTTTAAAAGTTTTTGAAGTGCAATTATCTTACGTATAATCTTGTCAAGGTGTTTCTTGTAGTGCTTAACCGGCTCGACTGATTTTTTATGTATATTTTGAAGATGTGAGAATAGGTAGAGGTAGTAAGGTGTTTTTCACATAGCTAAGTATTATAGATGGCAGAACGATAACTAGGTCAGCCAATGTATTTTGTGGAACATTATGATATCACACTATGCGTTTATTTTGTCTAAAATAAAAATAAAAATTACGGCCAAAGAACTTTATTATTAATTTTTATTATTTCTTAAAATTTTGCGCGTGACCTTACAAATTGAGACAGAGGCTAGCGCCTAATATGTTACACATATTATATGCGCATATATACGCTACCTATCAATAATGAGGCTCAAGTTAGATTATCGAAAATACCTATCGTATTTGTGTGATCTATATTATATCGTATTCTAGATCTAGCGGAATACAAAATTACTTTATCTTCACGAGTAGGCAGCCCAAAAAGGGCACCCACAATTAGCCGAAGACACTAAATCCCACAATGTATATAATATTGTCCATATAATATCCGCAATATGTGGCTAAGTCTATCGCTAACCGGGCACATATCCAATCCCAGGCAAGACAATTAATTATATATATATTCATGATACAAATTAAGCAAATTATAACGAACGAAACAAGTTACGTCGTTTAACTATGTTGTGAATGAAACTCCATTTAGACCAAGACTGACTTTTAATATCTTATTTTATAAGTACCCTCCACATTTATCTTATAATACACAACAAACTACAGAAAAATAGACAGATCCTAGAATAAAAACGTGTCTGTTGAAAATTTAAATATTAAAACTTGTAAAACATGTAAATTATAATTCTGGTAAATAAAGTAACTATAAGTATATTGTGTAGTCTTCTTTATTAGTTATTAGTTTTTTTTTATTTGATAGTTTCTTTCCCTCACTCCTTGTTACGAATTTATGGATAAATCAAATTATGTTAGTGTAAATAAAGAACAATATGATATGAGCTACCTCCTCCATGGACAAAAAATAATGGCTCCATGTAAAAAAGTATCAAATCCTTTATATTTGAATATGAGAATGGACTGCGAAAAAATAAGAGGGATTCCTTTAAGTGTAATAGCGAGTTGGATATCTGAAAGTCAGGTCTGTGGGGAATATTCCGGAATATGCGGAAGTTTCTGAGGTCAAAAGATACCTTGCCATTTAATACAAGCAGTATTGGCAGCATTTACTTAGGGGTTGAATAGCTTTCTGCGTAACATATTTTAATAGGCAAAAATTTAAATCTTCTAATTGCCTTACACTTTGGATTTAGACACAAAAGATGATATTAATGCATTACTAGCCCAAAATTCAGACCTGAAGTCTGCTGCTGATGTTACTCAGCTGACATTTGAAACATGACAGTAATGGTCTCTGATCATATAGCAGACGACAAGGCAATGGTACCAATCTGGGTGAGCTGTTACTAAATAGACCCTGTGGTATAGTGGTCCGATGCTGGCGATTGGACAAATCAAAATGTTTTTCAATTTTCTAACAAAGGTTGGCATGAGGTTTGCCACATATCGGACGATGGGACTATATGTACCTTCGGCAAATCGTGGATTAAATTAACCCTCTGCCTACCTATTCGAGGATACGGGCTTGGAGATACTTTATCACAAAATTCTGCTACTTATAAAAGTTTTATTCCAGTGTTGGATAGTACATACGAAACAATTTGTTACCATAAAATATGTGAACCTAAATATGCCTTATCTTTTACGGGTCTTCACTGCAATGTAAGTATTTGGGAATGTAAACCCTATTACAATATGGTAAGGTTTATCAAAATATGCAAAATATGTTTAATCTCAACATACGAACTTAGAAATTATTAGGGTTGCCTCAGGACATATAGGTAATAAATATAGTGTTTTATTTGGCTTAAAGATAATATTATACTGAAAGTAATGAAAAATGTCGGCATCGCGTACGGAATAGTGGGTTATAATTTTAGGTCCATAAGATAGATTGACGCATACAAAAAATGTAGGAAATAATCAAAAATCTCTTACATACATGCATATCTTCACGTCAAGTCTCTTACGGGGTAAGCAGAGAGTATCGAGGGCCAAACCTCACAATCCTGACAAACCTGTCTGGATTCCTTTACATTCATTACCCTTTGCATACAACACGCTAATTACGGAGACTTTCGGGATAAGCACACAATTATGAAAAGCGAGTCTAGCTTTTTGACTCGAAACCTTGCTTAGAAAAAGCTTACCCAGCGCTCCATTTACACTATTCCCTGCACACACTCTCCTTTCTACATCTGCGATGTACCTTCCATCCCTGCTAAAAGCACCGAGATATACAATTTCATTCACTTGCTCCAACACTACATTATGAACTAAAACTCTTACATCCGTTCTGGCTACGTCTCTTTCAAACACCATTTTTTTGGTTTTCATCGCATTCAAAAATTTCAAATAAATAATTGTAAATCTCTTCTAGTTTAAATATGGCATATAGTGAATTGACAAAAGAAGTAGACCGGGCGGGCACCACCCATAAACCTTGCTATTCGAGTAATTACAAGTATTACGTACTCTAACGGTCGCACTGAGAGGCGTCAGTTTGTTTCTAATCAGTGAATTATTGACAGATTAAATGTTAATTGACAGTAAGAATGTGGTAGTAGTAAGAAAATGGCGACTAGTAGGAAGTTGGCAAAGTTAAAAAAACATAGTTGGCTGTAATGGAACCTGCAGGTTTTATACCATCACAAAAATAGTAATCCCAGAACAGAACATGAGATAAAGATAAGAAACTATGTAGGTATAAGTATTACCAATCTAGAATTTGGAAAACTAAAACTATAAAAATATATTCAAAAGAACATAGATAAATCAGTTAGCTTTAGCGAGTAATGGGGCTATAATATTCTACTGAATTTTATTTGTCCTCCGCTGCTTTTTTATCGTTACTTTGCGTCCTTACTTGGCTGTCAATAAAGTAAGTTTATTGTCAGTGCTCGCTCGTACTCAATACAAATTTAAACCTGAACAACGAAGCAATCATGTTTCTGATATCATGGTACAAAGGTAAATAACAAGAACTAGTACTTTTTTTTTAACTAGTATGGAGTTATATATCCAGTACTAAACTATACAAGCACTCATGTACTGTTTGTGGACATGACGTGTTCCGGTTTGGAGGATAAGGTAGCCGGTAAACTTACTTTTGCTCGAGGTCTAACATCCCGGCATCAGGTTGGCAACGCACCTTTACCACCTTTGGTGTCTCTATCATAAAAAAATCAAAAAAAAACTAGGATTGTAATATCGGCCTAGATAAAAGTTGAGAGCCCATTCACTTATTTATTTTGATCCACAAATACTGTACAATTTGTAATTTTATCAGCTACCCGAATCTAGCGTTTGGAAAACGACAGTAGCGGGCACATACGGTAATATAGTCAAACTTCATGCCAAAGCTAAAATTGTGGACCCGCTAGAGCTGAGCACTCTGCTCGGCCCAAAATAGCCCGATGCAGTTGTAAAAACCTCGCGGTTTGCAACATATTAGCCATTTCAAAAAAAAGTGGACCCGCTTACTTCGATAAAACGGAACCATAAATAAATAACAATATTCCAGATAAAAAATATTTATTCCAGTGATCCATTTCTCTGTTGTTGACAGCGGCTGTCACTTGTTAAACATGTAACGTTCAATTTGTTTGAAAACAATTTCAAACATTTTTAATAGCGGGAGAATATTTAAATCTGAATATAAAAGGATAAGGACTGACCCATCTATCAACGCACTTCTTGCTGAAATGGGGTATTCATATCGTGGCATCCGCTATTAGGATATTTGAAAATTCTATCCCTAAATAAAAAAACAGATTATAATACTTTGTAGGAAAAAAAAATTAGTGAGAATGTTTAAGCAAAGCCTTTTGCCGTGGTTTTTTCAGCCTTTTTTAAGTCAAATAAATACTTTCACCGTGTTGGTACGGGTTTCTTGTGTAACACAAATCATCTGCCTTTCTGATTGGTTAATCGGGTCGTTACCAATAAGACCACTGATAGTAAGAGTGCTGTATAGTACTTGCCCGTGTAGGCATTCACCGCCTTACCTGTGTTTCTGTATTGCTGTTATAATATCAGTGTTTGGCATTGACGTGTTACGTCCTACCCTCCGGACGGTGATAAACTCGCACGTTAGGCCTCGGACACAAAACAGCTACGCACTATAATATTTATAGTGTCGATGTGAATAAAAATGTATATCTTGGTAGTGCTTTTAGATGGGATGAAAGGTACATCGCGGATGTAGAAAAAAACTATGTGCAGGGAATATTGTGAACGGAGCGCTCAGTGTGCTTTTCCAAAGCGAGGATTCGAGTCAGGGTGCTAAACTCACTTAGCATAGTTTTATGATTATTCCAATATTACTTGTATTAATAAAGGCATGAAAGTAGGATTAATGTGGTCGAAATAAGAGTACTACAGAAAACTGTGCTATTAAACTCGCCGATTGCAATTGCAACAGTGAGATTCGAAAATGAGTGGAATAGAAATAATGTTTAGGCTTAAAGTAAGAAATGCTCCGTTGGCTCGTTTACGTGGAATGATTGACAAAACAGATAAATAATGCGAATGGGGATGGATGTAGGTATCGGGGAGACCAAGATTGACATTCCGCAATCAATCAGGCGTGTTTGTATGAAAATGGTTGTCGATCTTGTCTACTAGGAACGTGACATTTGGCACTCGATACTCTTTACCGCGTAAGGGTCTTCGCATGAAAACGTGAATGTGCGTCTATGGGCCGCGTAAAAAATACTTACTTTTGCTCGAGGCCTAACTTCCCAGCCTAAGGTTGGCAACACACCATTACCACCTTTTGTGTCTCTAGGCTACGTGAATTTTTTACCATCAGGAAATCCATCTGCTTGTTTGCCTTCTATACGTTAAAAAAATATTTAAAAAGTTGTATTATTTTTCGTTTAATTTTTTTTTTAAATACTAACACATAAACAACACAATGCAAATATTTTTGCTAACCAACCGAATGCGCCCTAATTCTATCAAAATATGTTCACAACCCTCATCCCACTCCTGCACTCGTAAAACAATGACTATCTACGATAAAGCTAATCTATGTTAGTCGTAAAATATTTATGTCCACCGACCTCCAGGATCTTATGAGTGTAAACCATTTTGTTACACTTGTGTTCCAGATAGTAAATTTTGTTGGAATCTTACCTTGGCTTACAAACTGCTGTTTTATTTTACTTGGAAGATTTATATATTACTGTAGTAAATAAAACAAGCGCTACGTATCGTCTACTAAACTGTAAAAGATGTCTAGTCTGAACTTAACGTTTTACCCTTATTGTTACAAGGATCCATTGAAGTTTCTTCACTTCGACCACTTCGTTGGTCGATAGGTTAACGTGCACTAGGGCTACCACGTTTTTCATTCGGGAAAAATGAAGTATTTTTTCATTTCGTTAAAACTAAAATGAAGTACACAGCATAAAAAAGAGTATTTATGCATTTGTCCTTAAAAGAAAAGTTTTTGTTATAATTTTTCGTTCAACTGCCTACATTTTGTGGCTGCGTATACCGTCTCCTACTCACAACCAGTAACGAGCCAGTGACAATAAGTTATATGTAAATATATTTTAGCGTACTTTAGGTATTGGTGACTTAGAGTATAAAGTAACCTACATGAAAATTAGGACAATAGTCTTAATTAATAATTTTAGAGTATGGGTGGCAACCCTAGCGTGCACGTCTACTACACTAACACACTGATAGGCTCGGGTTCGATTCTCGGTGGGCAGGCATTTGTATGGTGTGCTCTTTATTTTTATTAAATTTAAAATCCTATCATTTTAGTTAGTATATCTTTGATTAACCACCCGCAGGCCGTTATACATTCATATAATTTGCTTACTTTGGGGTTAGGTCAATTTGTGTAATATGTACTCGGATATTTATTTATTTACTTCTTTCTCAGACTAACTGCTGTTGCATACCAAGAATTTCGGAAAGAGAAGAGTCAGTTATTACTAACATCGTGACTACGACTAAATGAAATTATTGAAATTGAAAATCCTGCATGAACTGACGCTGTTGTTATTTTTTTGTATTCGCTAATATGTTGCTAACCTCGCGGTCTTTACAACTTCACGGGACTATTCCGCGGTTGTGTATTTCTGCCGCCATAGCACATATTTGCTAGTTTCTTTCCTGTTTTATTTCGTGGCTTGTGTCGTGCCTTTAAGCCTCAGGTGGGCAATACTCCATTTTTGTCGTTGGCAATTTTTGACAATAGGCAAAGTATCTTAACGCCTGTATCTCCAAAGAAATAGGCAGAGATGCAACCATGCCTTGGTTACACACACTACCTACCTCCACCCACGAATAGCCGAAGACGCTTAGTCCCACAATGGTGCTAATTCCGCTGTTTACAAATTAAAGTTATTTGACATTTATGCTATCTCTTTTAAATTAAACATAAAAAAATTAGAAACATTTTAGACATGTCAGATTAATCCGAATATTTGAACTTGTGGCATTTAATCATAATTAATCAATGTTTTCCTAGGCGTAGATTAAAAAAAAATCCTGTAACTACACTACACTAAAAATGTTTTCTTAAAACTATAAGTATAATTGAAAAAAGACAGCGATAACTTAAAGTTATTCTTATTTATTACCACCAATGTAAAAGGTGGCAAACCTTTCGCCAACCGAGAACATATTTAATCCCAGCAATATTATTTTTATATAGAATATCCCCTGAAGGTTCTTATCTATAAAATAGTTATCATGTCTGCGCTATAGCTAATCTATGTTAGTCGTAAAATATTTATGTCCACCGACTCCAGGATCTTATGTGTGTTAACCATTTTGTTACACTTGTGCTTCAGATAGTAAATTTTTTAGAACTTTCATTGACTTACAAACCGCTATTTTGTTCTTAAAGATTTATGTCTTGAAAGAAACAAGCGTTATGTGTAGTGAAAATAAATATAAACAGAAGTTTCCCGCCGAAATACAAAGGATTGGTCAATGAGCGTTTCTTTGGCCGAAGGTTTGGTTCTTAATGATTCTGATCATCTGCTCGTTTGGGTTCGAATGTTTATGGGTGCAGGCATTTGTATGATGAACAAGGTGTCTGTATTTGTATGCCTGAGTCTGAGAATAATGTATAATTTAAGGTTGATTGAATTTGCTTAGTCTAGTGTAAGAAAGTTTGTATAAGATATTTCTACAGCAGAGATTCCGAAAAAACTGCATTGGCATTCCTGTTTATACCAGCTTGTATTGATTACAATAACAAATATTGTTTCAATGTATACATGCGTACAACATAGTAATCATTAAATATAATAATGCCCAAAGTCTCATATGCAGATACACTGTTAAAATCAAATATTAGCTAATATTGTACGTAAGGGCCAAAACACAACCCGATGCGGTGCCGCGGCACTAAAACCGTCGGTTTGCGTTGTGTCATCATACACGTGTATCTGTCATGGACCATCGTGAGAAACTCATTGCTTATTTGTTTTTAAAACGATATTACACTGTTTAAAATAAATAAATAGTGCCGCGCCGCTACAATCGGCAGTGACGTTACCGCCGATTCTAGCGGCGCGGCGCCGAAATGCGATTATGTGTTTCGGCCCTAAGTACCTAGAAATGATAGAAACGTTCAAAGCATCCATTTGTTATGTACCTGGATGTGTGACACAGTCATATGACTACTGCGGTGGCTCTCGTACTACGTTTACTTGTGAGTTTGTATCGTTTAAAAAAAGGAAAGTTAATGATGTATTGAAGTTATATTAATTCATTATTACGTATCCGGTATTAGCTCAGTAATCTCTGTGGAATCGTACTTGAAATAAATTGTGCACTATAAAGTATTCATTCATACACGGACCCTATATAAACTAGATAGTACCTTTTTTATGATATTGGAAGGCAAACAAGCAGACGGATTTCCTGATGTAAGAAAGTCATACCGCCTAAAGTCGCCAAAGGTGGTAATGGTGCGTTGCCAACCTGAGGCCGGAATGCTAAGCCTTGAGTAAAATTAAGTTTACCGGCTACTTTCCAAACCAGAACACGTCATGATGTTATGGCGGCTGGAATAGGTAAGGCGGTGGAACCAATCCGGGTGAGTCGCTGCGAAACTCGACCACCTAGTTAGATGTCACGATGTTAGTGACGGTAAGCCTATAAGCTTGCCTTTGGCGAACTGCCTGGGAAGTCGTATGGTCTCTTCTGCAATAAAACGCGAAACAACACGGGGGATTGTGGCGTCATTCTTGTAGAATTTAATTTATACAAAACAATCCGAGTTACAATTACTGCTGACTCATCATAATGGTCCATTGCCTTTTTGAAATAGCTGTCTGATCACAAGACTTTTAACTTAATCAAAAGCTATGTTTCTTCTGTGAAAGTTGTAACACTTCTCTTATTGTAGCTGTATAAAAAGTTGGAGGAAATCCAACTAACTTCGCACCTGTGAATCAAAACGTCCAACTTTGGAAGTTCTTAATTCGTCATGATGACCTCCCAAAGGTAGGACTTTAATTAACTCGCGACACAGCTACACCAACCCTGATGTTATAGTTGAAGAGCCTGCGGATTTAATAACACTTCTAATTAAATAACTATGTAGGGTTAATAGTGTGTGCGTAATGTGATGCTTTATAGCTCATCACTAACATCATACAATTTTCATATATTGAATATGTTTCAATCGAAATGAAATTGTTAATTATTTGTACTAACTGTAAAATATGTAGAAGAATTATTTCGACACTTCTTATTTTTAGCGTACGTATAAAGTTGTAACTGATAATGAAGAATAACCCTTTTTAAAAAGTATCTTCACGCCCATATCCCCGAAGAGGTAGGCGGAGGCACAATCAGGGCACCCACGGCTAGCCGAAGATACTAAGTCCTACAATGTGATAGGTGGCAAGCCTATCTATCGCCAACCGGGCACATATCCTATCCCGAGCAACATTTTTTTTATTAGAAAATTGGAAAACCCAATTTTCTTTTTGTTGCCCGACCCGGGACCCGAACCCGGGACCTCATGCAGTCAAGTCCAACAACTGAACCGCTAGACCACAGAGGCGACCTTTTTTTATTTTTTGTTTATTTGATTCATCGGTAGAAAGAAAGGAATTAACCTTTTTTTCAAACCATTCCATTACTATGAATTTTCAGATATTTAAATGTTAATTTAGTTCTCTTGCTATTGAGTCGTTTTGCCCAACTAAAAGAAATATTTTTTATGTATACAAGTAAACACAATTAGAATCTAACTCTCCTTATCCTTTTCCTAAGTGATCTGATCAGTGACCACTCAAAAAATGTCTTGCTTATTATTGTGAGTACTAGTAGTTCAAGAAATTAGCACACCAGCTCTCCAACTATTAACTTTTTCATAGTAAAATCTCCAAAGTAATCCAATTATTCAAGACTCTCCTAATTCTTTTTGTCGGTGCAAATGAATTACCTCTTTAATCTTGAATTACAAGTGTAATTTACGAGGTCCCTTAAATAGACAGCGTAATGAACCTTCGGTTGGGATAGCTGGGACTAATTACCTAATTTGTTTTGCTTTTACATAGTTAATTTAGTATTTCCATTAAATCTATAGCATTGAATAAGATTTGTTTCAAAGCTTTTCTAGATCAAATATTTATTTTCGCAATTCGAGGTCGAATGTCGTCTAGAAATCTTATTAGATTTTCTTTGTCGTGGGTTCTGTTTGTCTGCAAATTATTATTATGTCGAAAAATAAGAACAACATTGGTAGAAAATAATTGGTTATGTTGACACATCGTCATTTCAACGTGTCGGTAAAAAAGAACTGAAGCAATAATATTTTACCTTATTACGATATCAGAATCATAAAATCATTTATATGTGTTCTAGATGGTTATAAACATTTTGCTTGCATTCTCCTGTACTTTTGATTTAATCCACATTTAATAATAATCGGAAGACAGGAACAAAATTTTTGTCCAAGGTTACCTTCGATCGAAGGCGTGCTTAGGCTTAGGCTAGAATGTCTTTTGGTATGACAACCTTATTGCTATCCAAAAAACTCCCACCCGCACCATTTAAGTGATAAAATAAAAAGTAGCATAATTTTTTTGTGTGTTGGTATCTTGGCAGCAAATTTCTTCGAAATTGGCTTAGCGATTTAGCTGTGAGTAACAGGCTTTCATTACAATATAAATCTGTAAGCATAAGTAATTATTTAGGCATATTAATTTACTTTGCTTATGCGATCAGGTATTGAGGGTGATGAAGTTGGAACCAAACTTTCCTCCAGGGTTACCTTCGATGGAAGTCGTATTTACAACAGTCTAGAATGTCTTTTGGTATGTCAACCTCTTTGCCATCCAAAACCTTTTTTTCTCTCCCATCCGCAACAATTATGTAATGGAATAAAAAGTAGCCGAGGTTTGATGTATTTGGTATCTTGGCGCCAAATGTCTTCGAAATTGGTTTAGCAATTTAGCTGTGACAAACAGACTTTCACATTACAATGTGAATGGGTAAGCATAAGTAATTTTAAAGGCATATCAACTCTGCTTATCCGATCAGGTATTTAGAGTGAAGATATGCAGTCCACATTTCTTAATCATTACATTGAGATGTTACATAAACGATAGTTCAATCCTATTTCACCATTTCCATGGCATGTAATCATAACAATATAATATGTTTAATTATTTAAATATATTTGATATCGACAAATCAATCAAAATTCAACTATGTGCCACTATTACCTATTCCTGTGCCGCCATAACGTCATGACGTGTTACGGTTCGGAGGGTAAGATAGCCAGTAAACTTACTTTTGCTCGAGGCCTAACATCCCGACCTCAGGTTGGCAACGCACCATTTCCGCCTTTGGTGTCTCTAGGCGGCGGGAATTTCTTACCATCAGAAATCCGTCTGCTTGTTTGCCTTCCAATATCATAAAAAAAAATTTCAAAATTCCCATTTTAAAATTTTGTTTTAGTTACAAGAAAAACACAGTATTCACTTAGCTTCTTACAGAAATAACTTTTGTGTATTATTACTTATCAATTTTTTTTTGGTAGGCCACATAATATTATTTTTTCTGTAAGCAAAGTAAACTTAAATATGGAACCCAAAATCTCTTGTCTGTTTATTTCACTCTCCTCAATCATTTCGTAAAAGAGGACAGACAATACGTGAAAATTATTATTATTATTAGACGGTATTCATACCAACACACGACGCCAACACAATTTAGGGGAAGAATGCGGGACACGCTCTTGAGCAGAGCAATAAATCAATAATGTTTTATTAAATAAAATTCTCTCTCATATATCAAAATGGGGTATATCGTGTAGACACCAATTTCACTTGATCCCTTATTCGTTTAACATGTCGAATCACGTGTTCTGTACTTGGAGGTCGGCGTAGATTGGTTCGGAATTGACTTATGCTTTCGATTAGGTCTCGCTTATTGCCTATATTGAATTGTAATTTGATCGTTTATGAGTTTGGCGTTTGTTTTTATTTTCATAGAAAATATAAGACGTTTTTTTGGGTAACATTTCGTTTGTTTTCAATGAATGTGTTTTTTTTTGTTAAAAGTTATCTAGTTTTATCATACCTATTTATCTATCTTACTACCTTTGCACTACCATCTTGTTTATCATCAAAAGAACTATATGCTTATGCGCTAACTTGTAACAAAATTTGACTGTGAACTTCTCATATGAAAATTGTCAAAAAATTAAAATAATTGATTAGAATGTAAGTTCTTGTGTGTTCAAGTAGTATTTATTAGTGATGTGCCAGAGTTTTATATCCGTATCCAAATTTTGGAATCTCCGAGGAGGCCCATTTATAATTCATCATAAAATAATTACAATTCACACTCCTAAATATTCCACTACTAAATATCTTTATATGCAATTTTTAAGTAATAAGAGAGCGTCTGTCGCCTCTGTGGTCTAGCGGTCCGGGTGTTGGACTTGACTGCATGAGGTCCCGGGTTCGAATCCCGGGTCGACCAACGAAAAGAAAATTGGATTTTTCCAATTTTCTAATAAAAAAAATGTTGGCCGCGATTGGAAATGCGCCCGGTTGGCGATAGGCTTGCCACCTATCACATTGTGGGACTTAGTGTCTTCGGCTAGTCGTGGGTGCCTTGGTTGTACCTCTGCCTACCCCTTCGGGGATATGGGCGTGAAAATACTTGAAGAGAGCGTCTATTAATATCGTGAGCATCGAAAGGAGGGAAGGGTTTCAGCAAAAATCACGAAGTACCGCAAGAGGAAGGGGCTTATAGTGAAATATGAATTGTACCTTTTTATTGGAGGGGCCAATTCTGTAACGCAAATTTTCATTTACTAGTGCTCAAAAAGTCTTGTTAATTTCTGTTCGAAGAATAACATAAATTAATGAAATATGTTAGAGTTTTACTCAATTAGGTTTTCATATGTTTGAAGTTAAAGTAATGTCAACTGTCAGGCAAAACCGTTCCAAGATCGAACACCGACACCACGATCGAGCGAAAGTTAAATTCTATATCCGTATCCGCGGATCCTGACACCAGCAACCAGTATATCGGGTCCTTTTTCGCGTATCCGTGTGATCCGGCACATAATTACTTATTTTGTTATCTGAAAAATCATAACATGCCAGTCTCCAAAATTTTAACATCTTAAAAGCTCCGTCTCTTTGTAATAAAAAGCTAAATATAGTTTGGAATTGAAAATAAGTTCTATTTTGATTTGCTGGTTTTAATAAAACTTCCATTATCATATTAGAATTCCAATGCGCGAATATTTCTCCATAAGGGCCTATAAAATCACATTTTACGTGGAACTGAACGCGCCATCCTTGAGTCAAGAGTACAAAACGGTTTTGCTATTTAAGAGGTGTGTCACAAAGGCGCCCATGTAAATAGATATTTTATTTTACATATTGCTACTTCCATAGCAAACTGACAGTAATGCAAAGGTTTTCCTCCAAGATAGTAACAATTTTTATTTATAATAAAGAAAGCTTACAAATATAGAAAAAAATCTTAAAAAACAAAGAAAGAAACAAAAAATCATTCTGTAAAGTCTATAACAAGAAATACACTTTTCACAATTTTCGTTTTTCCAACCATGCGCCTAACGTCCTATTTAAATGAATGAGATAGAATCATACATTTAAAATTCGAACTTGCTTGATTTTAAAGTAATTAGTATTAAGTATTAAAGTATTGGTACTTTTACGCGCGCTTTTTCACGTAACGTTTACTTCGATTCGTGGATCCTTAACCACAAAATGTTACAACGTAGATTAAAGCCTGTGTAACATGTTTGTACATAAGCTACATCTTATCTCAATCATTTTTTAAAAACAAGGGCGATAAGAAAAACTTGTCTTTTTAAAAAAAATAGGTTTTTCTTACCTTTTCTTACCTTCTTTTGGACTTGACTGCATGAGGTCCCGGGTTCGAATCCCGGGTCGGCCAACAAAAAGAAAATTGTATTTTTCCAATTTTCTAATAAAAAAAAATGTTGGTCGGGATTGGAA
>NJDC01058234.1:49140-63027 GCA_002245475.1 Calephelis virginiensis
AACCGGAGCACGTCATGACGTTATGGCGGCAGGAATAGGTAAGGCGGTGGTACCAATCCGGGCGAGTCGCTGCCAAACTCTACCACCTAGTCGGATGTCACGCTGTTAGTTATGGTAAGCCTATGCTCGTCTTTTACGAGCTGCCTGGCAAGGAAGGCAGATGGTGGTGGAGATTCTACAAAGAAGCCCGGACCGACACGCTGCCAATCATAGGTGTTTTACATATCGTAAAATATAAAAATATTGAACTTCCTTTTTTGTCCTTTTTTTTTAATAGAAACTATTGTACGGCAGTTTACTTTTATGTCAACATTGAAAATACGAAATCTTCTTTTTCAACAAGCAAAGGGTTGTATTTGACAAAAAAAATTGTTTTGTTGATATGAAGTTTTAAAGATAAGATAATTAAAAATGATGAGATTTCTTTTAAAGTTGTAAAATATAAACTTACAGCTAATACAAAATAAATATTTATTGTTTAACTCGAAATTTATGGTTACATTAGGATCACTAGCGGCGTGATTGATAGGATTTGTTCAGTTTTAGACTAATTAATATAATTTAGTCGGGTTTGAGCATGTTTATTTAAATTTCTTATTTATTTATGATTTTGTAAGTTACAGGTGGGATGATATTCAATTCTTTAAAATAATATACTTAAACGATTTTGACTACGGAAAAATTTTAAGTTTTTCGAGTGTATATTAATATTCTTGTCGTATATTTATTAGTGGTTAAGCTAAAATAATTTAAAATTTTAGAAATAAGATTCCTAAAAATGTCGTTTTGAAGTTATAAATGTTGGAAATTTTTGAAAACCATTTTTGTAACAGTCGGCGAAAAGGTCGCTTATGCATTAAATGATAACGATACGATACGATAATAAAAACGAGCGTATAAGGCTTTTAGGATGTACATAGATATGTACATTCTAAAAGCCTTATACGCTTGTTTCAGAGATATTAGACGTCGTAGATACAATATTGAAAATATTGATAGGTATTTATGATGCAACCAATCGCACAGTAGGGTTCAGTAAAATAAGGTAGATAGGTGTACATTTTTTTCAAATGCTAGTTAGTTATAACAACCTGTGCAATTGGGACCGTATATTGATTGACATTGTGATATGGTTAAAATGGCCGGGTTTCTTACTACGTAAATGGCTTAATGTCTCAGCCTCGATTTGTCAATCAATAAAATCCTAGTACAAATACATATATATTGTTGAAGGTTACAGGTTCAAGGCCTGAGTGGATTTAAAAAAAAACACTAAAAGAAAAGTTTAAATTCAACGAGTTAATTCTACTTTCATAAATATTTATTTATGTAAAGAAATACATTATTTCCTCTATCTGATTTGAGTTAAACTCAAGTTAATCTCAAATCCACTGTTAAATATTTAAGCTGGACAAGTCTCTAAGTGAGCATCTTGAGAGGGCTTCGATTGTCATTGGACGGTGGTCAATTCCAGTCAATCAGTATGTCGCTTGAGGACCGGACAGTACTCCTCAAACTTTGAAAATAATTTTAATTTATTATTATGTAGTAACGAATTGGTTGAAGCTATTCATGCTGAAATGTCAAAACACACACAAGATACACATCATAACAGAAATAAATTATTCACATTTAAGGCGTCCAGTATTTTTTTCTTTGCTTTGGTTACTTTCCTTTATTATAAAAAAACTTGTTTTACTATTTTTTTTTCTTATTTCAGGTAAGAGAACTTAGACATTAGACATACGCACAGTTTTACACGATATTATTCGTGCTGCCAAGTAAGTTTCACAACTTCCGGAAATGGTATTCGATTATTTTTTTATTTACGAAAATTTTATTTTTAACGGAATTAAAATGGTAGAGATTGTTGTCAATGGAAGCCTCATATTTTAAGTCACTTACATGAATAAGTTTACAGACCACCCCAACCTTCAAACTGGGATACGACAGTGTTGAGACTTGACATATATTGAATTGTTTTCATCCCTTAGCTTTGGTGAAACTCCATTTAGTAGTATTTTATACATGAATACATATACACTGATTAACTTAATGTATTTAAAAAAAACGAAATTCCCTTTCGTACACTTTTACCAGTGCTATTAAATACCTTGAGATTTTTTTTTCGCAAGTGCTGACTTAAGCCCGGTTCGTATAATGAACGATCCCTTAACCGTCAGTATAAACCAATGGTAGTTTGTCAAAAAGTAAAGAAGCGTTACTCATAGTTGTTTAAAATGTTTAGAGTTAACGATCTAAAAATATTGTACTCTTCGTCAAAAAAGCAACCAACCATTCTTAAGCATAATATTACAATTAACTGTCAAATAATTGTTAAATTAGTTTAAATTAAGTTACCATAGCCCTTAAGATGCTTTAAAAGTCGTTTGGCTTATTTTGTTAAAACATTAAAAATATATTAAAAGAAACAGCACAAGTGTATCTATACTAAGATTATAAAGGGGAAAGGTTTGATTTTTTGTCTGTTTGAAATAAATAGGCTCAGAAACTACTGGACCGATTTAAAAAAATATTTCACCTTTAGAATGCTACATCATCCCTGAGTGACATAGGCTTTGTTTAAACAAAACGCAGTAGAAGCCAAGTTACGCAGGCGAAGCTGCGTGAAACTGCTAGTTCATATAAAATAATGAGACTTGACGTTCTAGCATCAGCCATATACGTAAGACGGTGGTTACGCCTAACTTAGTAGGTTTGCGGCTTCGATGAAAAAAAGTGTTTGCTAAAAAGCAACAGTTAGTTGGAATGTCATTATTGTACAATAATAAATTGTGACAATTAATAATAATTACTTTAATAATGGTTCCTTATCATTATTATTAATAATAATAATGCAGCAATTTTGGAGATGGCACGCATTGTGCGGAAATTCCTCACTCTGTCGCTCTGCCTGCTCACTGACGGTTTAGTTGTATGACCACCGTTTTTGTTAACCGGTCTTTTCATTTTTTTTTATATTATTAAATGTATAAACGTAGGAAGTAAGAGATAATAATAAGTAATAACTTTCTACAATTTTCATGGACCATAAAACGAACTTACCTGTTGAAGTTCTCATCTTATTGTTCAGTTTTCATCTTCAGTCACTTGTTAAATAATGGTATATGCAGATTATTGTTAATACTCAAACTTCGTAGATGAATGTTTGAATAAAGAGGGATATTATATTTCGTGTATAATGTCATCTCGTTCATACACTTTTGTACGTGTATTGTAAATAATATTCTGTTGATAGACAAAGAAATGTAGCGACGAAAATAGAATCGGGTTACGGGAAAATTGTATTTGTTTGATAGGGAACAGTCAGCAAAAGGGGATGTCAGCGTGTTGATTGTCGCTTGTCTTATTCAATTTATATTACAGTTCGAGAGGAAGTGTGTTTTTTCACTTACACGAATATTTTTCAGTCGGAATTCTTGAGGATGTTAGGAGTTGGATTGGTTGCCAGAAAATGTTTTTTTTTGTATGATATTGTAAGGCAAACAAGCAGACGCAATTCCTGATGGTAAGAAATTTGCGCTGCCTAAAGACACCAAAAGTGGTAATAGTGAGGCCAACCTGAGGCTGACGTGTTACGCCTCGAGCAAAAGTAATTTAACCGGCTACCTTACCCTCCGAACCGGGACACGGCAACCTGTCCTGCAGCCATAACGCCAATGTTTGCTCATTGGCGTTATGGCTGCAGGAATAGTTAAGACGATGGTCCAGGCGAGTTGCTGCGAAACTCCACCATCTAGTAGGGTGTCACGGTGCTAGTAACGGTAAGCCTATGCTGGCCTTTTACGAGCTGCCTGGCAGGAAGGCAGATGGTCTATTCTGCTAAGGAGCCCGTACCAACACGGGGAAAAACGGTTTACTTTTGAGGTAGTTATACGAAGCCTGTGAAGGGAACAATTAACACTTTAGTATCTTCACGCATATTTCTTACTTTAGAAAACCCAATCCATGGTAAAGTTACGAAGTTGCTTTTTATCCTAATATGTTAACAGGTTCGTTTAGGAGAGCTAAATATTTTTAATATGCGAGCACATCCACAGGTAGCATCTAGTATTTTTAAACGTACTTACAAAATATAGTCCAGAATATTACTACGAAAACTCTTCAACATAATGAACATAGCTTAGACGAGTTTCAGATGAGTCATTTCTATTAATGCTCGAGCAAGCCGCTTGCTAATTGCCTTATGAATATCCGTCTAGTCTCATTCAGGACGCGTTAATAGAAATAAATGAGTGCGCGAAACTAACTTAGTATCCTTACACGATGGATTTATGAGATAACATTCGTAGAATACGAAATTGTTTAGGATGGATGCTCTGTATTTTCAATCTTCGGTTTTATCTATGTTACATTTGCTAACTAGGTTTTGTGTTTGAGAACCACTAGCAATCGTTTGCGGTTTTCCCTTAATGCAGAAAATCAGCCTTTGATTATGACAGTGTAGGTTTGTACCTAAATTAGATTCTAAGTTACTAATCTATCACTGTCAGTCACAACTAGGTGGTATAATAATACTGTACAGCAGATAGCCCGGAATTGTACCGCTGCGTTCGCCTTACTTATTCCTGTTGCCATAACGTCAGTGCTTGCCGATGACGTGTTCCGGTTCGGAGGGTAAGGTAGCCGGTAAATTTAATTTTACTCGAAGCCTTACGTCCTAGCCTCAGGTTGGCAACGCACCATTGCCACCTTGGCGTCTCTAGGCGGCGTGAATTTCTTACAATGAGGAAGTCCATCTGCTAGTTTGCATTCTGAGTTCTGAGGTCATCAAAAAACACTTTCTGGCTACCAATCCAACTTCTAACAGTCACGAGAATGTCGACTGAAATTAGCTGGTGACCGACAGATTTGACTTTTATGCTGGAGCCTGTAGAGTTGCACATCGGGATTTTTAATCCCGGACCACTACCTAGATACTGATGCATCAGTAACATTTATGGTGATTATAGGCGCACGCGTCTTTACCAAGAAGAGAGGCGCGTGCTTGTTGGCTATCTCATAACATAAAAAAAAAAAATTTACGAAGTTTGGGAAGCGCATGCTCTAGGGACGAACAATTGACTGACGTGTTTCGATAAATTGTCCATCGCTTGACAATTACTGTCACTTGATGTCCATTGACGCCTCTGTAGCCTGGAATGTTTGGTGATAGACTTTGAGCCAAAATTCAATGAATCTATATTAGTCGACATTTCTAACTTCGCCTACTATTTTATTATATTCGACACAACTGGCATTTATTTAGTCCGCGTGGATTTTAACAAAACAGTAATTTAGTTTATTTAGTTACAAAAGCAGCCTAAGTTACTCCTTATTACATCAGCTACTTGGAAGTGGAAGTCCCATCAATATCAGTCCAGTCGCTTCCTTTTGGTCCAAACAAGCAGACAGATAAACAAACATTGTAAAATATTAATGTCAGTTTGATATTTGCACTGTATATAGCATTCATATGCAAGTACTTAAAAGCGGTTATTTTAATATTGCAAACGGACAGTCTAATTTTATATATTTGTACAAATTTGGAGGCAAAGATAAAGACATACATCCTGATAGTGTACTGCAAGAGTAAATTGAACTCAACATGGAAACAAGTCATTAATGAGTAGGTGTTATGGTGGCAGGACATTTGACCCAAGATGTCTCTGCCCCACTTGGCTGAGTTTAGGCTCAACGTAAATTACAGACCCCGTGTTAGTCCAGGCTCCTTTGCAGAATAGACCATCTGCCTTCTTGTGCCAGTCAGCTCGTAATAGGCGAGCATAGGCTTATCGTCACTAACACCGTGACATCTGACTAGGTGGTCGAGTTTCGATGCGACTCACCCGGATTGGTACCACCGCCTTAGCTACTTCTGCCGCCAGAACGTCATGACGTGATCCGGTTTAGAGGGTAAGGTAACCGGTAAACTGACTTTTGCTCGAGGTCTAACATCCCGGCCTCAGGTTGGCAACGCACCATTACCATCTTTGGTGTCTCTGGGCGACGTGAATTTCTTACAATCAGGAAATCCGTTTGCTTGTTTGCCTTCCAAGATCATAAAAAAAAAACAAAAAGAAAAACAACATTCTTAACATAAATATAAATACAATAGAGACTTCCTAATAAAAGATCACAACAAATACACTTGTTTCATTATTATGAACGCATATTTCTTCTTGCATGTAATATGTATTAACTCGACTGATCGCCAAGAGCTGTACAGATTACGGCAGCCATTTTACGGGATTTCCGTCTTAGACTCCTCAAGGTAACAAGCTCTACGGATCTGTTTTGATGCTTATCGATGTCAGGAATTAACTTGTAATGAATAGATTTTGTATCGATAATCTGCTTACGTTAGAGTAACAGCATTATGTCTCTATTATTTAAAAATAAAGCATTTATCGGTATTTTTAATGCTAATAAATAAAATATGTTAAATCAATATATAAATTAACAAGTATTTTAAGGGCAGTAAAACTGCAAAAATAGACTTCAATTATTTCATTACCACTTCTCAAATTTTTCATTATTTTTTTGAAACATGGCTTGTAATTCCGAGATCGTCCCACATACATTTTTATACATCCCACTAATAGTTTTGAATACTTTAGTAGGATCTTGATAAAATTAATGTGGTCCCACCACATCGGAATCATGGTTTAACTTTCCGAAAAATAATTATCAAAATCGATTCCTTATTGGCCGAGTAATCGGGTAACTAACATACTAAAAAGAAAAAAAAATACAGTGAAATTGATAGCGTCCTCTTTTTGGACTCGGTTAGTAATAATAATAATAATAATAAAAAGTATCTTCACGCCCATATCCCCGAAGAGGTAAGCAGAGGCACAACCAGGGTACCCACGACTAGCCGAAGATACTAAGTCCACAATGTGATAGGTGGCAAGCCTATCGCAAACCGGGCACATATCCTATCCCGAGCACCCAATTTTATTTTGTTACCCGACCCGGGACTCGAACCCAGGACCTAATGCAGTCAAGTCCAACAACTGAACCGCTAAAAAAAGTATTTCCTAACTCGCCCTATCAAGTCATGGTGTTTTTGATATAGAAACCGATACTCGCCTCTTGCGAGCTTTTTTGAATAAAAGAAATGGGCAAATGTTGTTTAAAAGCACCAATACGAGTAGTTTTGGCCAAGTCCAAGTTTTTTAACAAATCGATTTGAATTTCGTGAATCTAGAAGATTTCAAAAAGACGGCGCTCGGGATTGGGTTGGACCTGGTTGACGATAGGTTTTACCACCTATTATATGGGTTAAGTATCTTTAACGTATCGTGGTTTAGCTAATGGGCATGGAGGTACTTTTTAAATCTATATTATACTAGATTCCACTTACTGTATCACGCACCTGACAAATTATATTTTTTAAAGTGTTTGATGTATAAACTATATCCTCGTAAAGTTTAATCTAAATACGTTTAGTATTTTATGCATGAGTAACAAACATCCATCCATTCTTACAAAATTTTCGCATTTATGATATTAGCGTTATCGCCTTGGTGATCTAGCGGTCCACGTGTTGGTCTTGACTTCATGAGGTCCCGGGTTCGATTCCTGGGTCAGGCAACAAATAGAAATTTGGTTTTTCCCATTTTCTAATAAAAAAATGTTGCTCGGGGTTGGATACTTACCCGGTTGGCGATAGGATTGCCTCCGATCACATTGTGGGACTTAGTGTCTTCGGCTAGTCGTTTGTGCCCTGGTTGTGCCTCTGCCTAACTCTTCGGGGATATGGGCGTGAAGATACTCATTTATAATATTAGCAGAATACATTTTAATATTAAATATACGACATTATCAAACTTTAACATATCAATTACCGTAATATTATAACATCCCACTTCTAATTTCAACATTAGCGGAACTAATCGAGCCGCGTACATAGCGTACTGAAACTTTGTCGTCAGAATAATCAAGGCAAGCTCCTGAAGACAGAACAGCGTATGACAACAGTTTGAGAGGTTAAACTGTATTAAACACCTACGTGTTCGTAAAATTAAGTTAAAGGTAATTGTTATTAGATTTTGTTGCAGCGTTTTGTAGGCAGGTATTTTGCATAAGGTAGTTGATCTAGCGACTTTTTTAATGTCAATGGTGTGTTGATAGCTTGTATTAAACATCTAGGTGTGAGTAAAATTAAGTTGGGCAATTGTTATTAGATCTTGTTCAAGCGTTTTGAAGGCAGCTATTTAATTTGAAGAAGCTGATCTAGCGTACTTTTTTTAATGTCGATGACGTGACGCCTCTGTGGTCTAGCGGTCCGGGTGTTGGACTTGACTGCATGAGGTCCGGGTTCGAATCCCGGGTCGGCCAACAAAAAGAAAATTAGATTTTTCCAATTTTCTAATAAAAAAATGTTGGTCGGGATTGGAATTGTGCCCGGTCGGCGATAGGCTTGCCACCTATCACATTGTGGGACTTAGTGTCGTCGGCTAGTCGTGGGTGCCCTGGTTGTGCCTCTGCCTACCTCTTCGGGGATATGGGCGTGAAGATACTTACGTGTTTACAGCTTGTATTAATAGATACTCTGGTTGTTTATTATTTTCTTTAAACCGGCTTTCAATGATTTTATCATTACCAGCAATAATAAAAGGAAGTACCTTTAGAGGTAGGCAGGGGTAAAACCAGGATACCCACGATTAGCCGAAGGTACCACTTTGTCACACAATGTGTGTATTAGTCAAAGGGTTACTTTTCCGATCCCGGGCAACATCGAAGAAAAATCAACAAAAAATTTTTTATTTGTCTACTTTAACTTTACTGAGAGGTCAGTGAAAGTCTCGCCAAAATCGGTTTAGTCATTTCAGATATAAATCGGAACAAAGACAGACAGACAAAAAATGTACCGTACATACATTAATAGGCTTATAATTAAAAGTGATAATTTTTATATAAAAATCAGACACTCCAACTTTATTTATTTGTATAAATTCGAAAAACACATTTTGAGTTGCCTGATCCGGAAGTCAAACCCGAGACCTCTGTAGCCACAAAAATATATTCATTGCCAAAATAAACTTCGCAGGAAGATATATCTATATGTTATATACGTATGTATTTAAAAAAAATCAAGGCTTAATTATTTTACCATAATAATATAACATCACACTTCACACCTAACTGAATTAGCAAAATTAATGTAGACCGTGCGAAACTTCGCCGGCGAAGTTTGTTATCAAAGGCGTCAGCTTCTGAATACAACGAGAAACATGTAACGGTAGTTATATGAAGCTTTAACGCCCACTAGCTCTTCATGTTAGGCGTTTTATGTTTTATCTATACACAACACGCACACACGCACATATATGCACACACACACTGCTAAATATTTGATTGATGCTTTCTCTACCAGTTCCCTTGTTGGTCTGGGCGTCTTTGCAGTATCTTCCTACAAAGGAGCTCGGACTCAGCTTTCCTGCCAGGTAGCTTTTAAAGGCGGGATTAAGCTTACTGTCACTAACACCGTGACATCTAAATAGGTGGTAGACTTTCGCAGCAGCTTTCGGGTTAGTACCACCGCCTTATATATTCCTGCTGTTTTAACATGTTGCTGTTGACGTGTTTCCAATTTGGAGGCTAAGGTAGCCGATCAACTTAATTTTACGACTTGCTGGCCTCAGGTTGACAACGTATCATTACCACCTTATGTATGTCTAAACTAAGTGAACTTCTTACCATCAGGAAATCCGTCTGCTTGTTTGCCTTTCGATATCATAAAAAAATTTGAAACGATTATTTTCTTTTATAATTTAACTTCGGAATAATATGCGCTGAAGGTAAACTCCCTTTCTCGGTTATTGGTGATGATTCTGCTGTTCACAAACCAAAATTATTTTAGATGCATGCTATCTTTTTCAAATGAAACAAAAACAAAAGAGATGGAACAGTTTAGACATGTCAGATTGATGCGGACATGTCAAATCGTGATGTTTTTAATCACCATTTTCCGAGTGATAGATTAAACGTCTGTAGAAATATCGTGTACAGGCTAATCTGAAGGCACTAAAATTGTTTTGTCTCTTTCTATTACTTTCGATGAAAGAAGATAGCAATAACTTAAAATTAGTTTAGTGCACAACAAAATTACCACCATTGCTTTAAGTTTTATGCCAAGTTTTTTTTAAATTAATATTTTGAATGATTTTTAGGCCAAATGTCGAGCAAATTTCAAATTGCTTCTTTGAAAAAACTATTGAGAGTTGACACCTTGAAGTTCTACTCTTGTATTTTATAGAGCTCATCCTTAAAAAAATAAATATAGATTTATTTATTTAACACTTCATTGCACACAAAAACTACAAAATACACGAGAAGTTAAAAATGCACAAAAGGCGAGCTTATCTCTAACTAATTAACTCTAACTAATCTTTTTATATTATTTTATAATATGTCATTCTTATTGGTTTTTATATTGTTATGTCAAGGTTATTTATTTATTGTACATGATGCCGTCCACTGTTTCATCACAGATTTTAATTTTTACGGCTGGCTGGAAGAAATCTGTAGATCTTGAAATAAGCCCACCTTTTGTGCTTTTCCGTTTATCACTGTCCATGTTTTATGTTATAAATTGTATACAATAAAGAATTAAATAAATAAAAATCACGAGGTCACTTCTTTTGGGTCATAAAACCCCTTGTGTGACGCTTGTCTTTAGTAAAAGATCTGTCGTTTGTTTGATATCATATAACATGGAAAGTTCATTTAAATGTTAAAGTATTTTTTTTTTATTGAATCAGGCGTTACTTTGCGGAAATCCATTATAAAAGATGTAAAATAAGCCTTTATTTTGCTAATTCCGCGGAATTAGCAAAATAAAGGCTTATTTTACATCTTTTGTTAAAGTATTAAATAAATAAACATGATATCACACTTCACACCTCGCTGAATTTAGTGAAATTAGTTTGAATCGTGTACTGAAATTTCGCCGTCGAAGTTTGTTATTAAAGGCGTAGCTTTTGAATACAATGAGAAACATATAACGGTACTCAGGATAAACACTCACTCGGTCTTTACTCTCAAACTAAAACTTCATAATAATTAAGCACAGTGACATTGCATAAAAACTAACTTTATATCAATATTAGCCACCAGTTTCTGAATTTCTAATTAATTTTATTTTCTGATTTATCTCTTCGTAGATTAAAATTGATTGGCGATTGGGAAACTGAAAGTAAGTCATCTAGACTTACAAAAAAAAAGTTTTAAACCTTAAAATGTTTCGGATCTTAATTGTTTTTGAAAAAAACTTTGTTTGTAAAACCACCTTGAAATAACAATCTACAAGTACCTTCGAAAAAATAACCATGAAAATCCAATCGCTATTGGTCGATTAATCGCGAAACCGACATATATGAAACAAACACAGAACTAAAATTTAAAATAAAACGTGACAACCCTATTGATTCAATTGAGTCTAGATATGTATTTTATCAACTGAATTGTTTTCCATACTGATTCATATTTTATCTGTGCAAACGGACGTTAGTCGTTGTTGACCGAGACTATGAAATGGCGATGACCTTTGTGGTGTTTATAGGCTTCTTTATCAAAGGGCCATGTTTTTTTTTCGCTGTATCATTTGAAAAAAAAAACAATTTCAGTAGTTTCAAATTTTATAGACAAATCGTGAATGTTTTTTTCCATTACTTGTATATTGTTTATATCTATAGATTAAAATGTGTCCAAATGGGTCAAATCCACCTAATGCAATCAACTACCTTAACTTGTAAAACTGAGTTTGGTTAACCCGTAACAAGGTTAATCCTGGTCCGCGATACCCCAACTTCAACTCGACAAATATTTGTCAAGTAACTTTTAGAATCTGATTTCATTATTAGGGTGATCCTTTGTTTTTGACTTATTTTGAAACTTGTTAATGTTTGCGGAATAACTCGCCTATTGTAGTTGTTTAGATCTTCCGCAAGAATGTTAGAAAATTTGCCATAAAAATTTTCCCCCGTGTTGGTCCGGGCTTCTTTGTAGAAGACACCATTTGCCTTCTTACCAGGCAACTCGTAAAAGGCGAGCGTAGGCTTACCGTCACTATACCGTGGCATTTGAGTAGGTGGTAGAGTTTTGCAGCGACTCGTCCGTATTGGTACGCGGTGGTCCGCCTTAACTATTTCTGCCGCTATAACGTCAGTGCTTGCTGTTGACGTGTTTCGTTTCAGAGGATAAGATAGCCAGTAAACTTACTTAAGCTCGAGGCCTAAAATCCCATACTTAAGTTGGCAGCGCACCATACCACCTTTGGTGTCTATAGTTGGCGTGAAATTCTTCCCGAAATTAGGAAATCGTCTGCATGTTTGCCTTCCGATATCGTAAAATAATCTGTTTCTGAATTAAAATTGATGTAAAACCATTCACCTGTTTTACATAAAACGGAATACTACTAACTGTTGCCTTTGTATTCGGATACGCACATAGCGTATCCTGCCAAAACCTGTTGAGGTATTGGGATAAAACGTACTCTTTGTCCTACAGGGTGTAATCTATGTTTTAATTAACATTTATTAAAATCGCTTTAGCAATTTCAACGTAAAAACAAAGTATACATGCAGACATACACACTTTCTCATTTACGGTAATGCTGAAATGAAGGATATTCATTTTTTGATCGTTTGTGTCTTGCGTTTCCTTGTATGTACCTACATAAAAAAGGTGGTATGGATTTTAACAGGCATATAATTCGTTTTTAATTATACGATAATTATCTTTATATTGTGTAACAATTTCATAATTTATTGGTGATCTTTGTATATCTATTATTTTTATTACTATACTTTTATAACTTTAATATAAATAATAAAAACCAAACTTCTATAAATCCATGTTAATATTAAACTGTCTTACGCTTTCACGGCTGAACCGCTTTACCGATTCTGATGAAATTTATATGTACATAGTGACATTAAACACCAACACTATCTGCCTTCTACGTAAGATACTTTGCTTGAATATAAGTATATTGCTAAAAAGACCCGTGTTTGACATCTGCTACTATTACCCCTAAAGGATTATAATGGGGGTTAAAAAATATTCTATAAAACATTTTTGGGATACCTGGTAAAAGTAAAACTTACAGTAGTTAAAAAATAATTAATTTAAAAGTAATGACTCATCATACATTCATTAATTTAAATATTCCCTACCTAATTAAATAAAGCGGACGCCACAAAACGAAAAGTCATAATTTATTTTAATATAGACAAATTAAAAACCTTACCCATCAAATGTTGATGAATTAATTTGGGAAATTACAAAGAGTTTTTTTGTACTTGGGAAAGTTATATTTGCACTGGCAACATTATTTCTAATTACGAGCGAGAACGCTTTTACATTAGACGATTTTACGCTCGTCTGTTTTAATTTGATTTGTCGTATTTTTGTTGAAAAATGGTAATTCTGTTTCGTTGATTGAAGGAATTAGAGGGCTGTCACTAATTACCTGAATGTTTGGGAGTATATACCAGTATGTTTGGAAGTCTCGAAAGGAGGGAGGAAGTCTCGGTAAATATCACCCATTTTTTTAATTAGCCTAAGGTACTTAGGTCTTATAATAGGATAAGTTGCAAAACTCGCAAACCGAGCATTTATCCGATCCCGGACTCCATTGTTTTATTAGAAAATTTTAGAAACACATTTTGAGTTGCTCGACCCGGGACCTGAAGCTGGGACCTCATGTCGTCAATGCCAACACCGGACCATTAGAACAGAGGTGACTTTCTTATGCTTTAACTAACAGCCCGTCCCAACTTCGGTCGGGTGGACATACTTATATCGATAAACCTTTTCTTGGATCACCATAATCTATCAATAAAATCGCATCAAAATAAGTTTCGTAGTTTTAAA
>NJDC01058235.1:0-14947 GCA_002245475.1 Calephelis virginiensis
ATCTATTTAGGATTTGACATTAGAGACTGTATAACCGTAGTTCTTAGCCTGTTCTAAATAAAAAAATGGATAAATGATATTTGGGATATCAATTTTATGTTTGTTACAAAACTACTCCTAAAACGTTTTTTTTTTTATTTTCCAGATGGCAAGATAAGTTTGAAGGCGAGTCGTGTTGTAGAAAAGATTCTACTTTAAAATTAGCATTATTTATTTATTACTTATTTATGGTGAATGATTAAATAAAAGATTATATCTATATTTATTCCTTGTTTTTTTATTTGAATCTGAGGCTACCTTGCGGAAGTCCAGTGTGCAAATTCCTAGAATTTTGTTATTTTTGTTCATTGGTTTGGTTACTTGAAAAGAATGACAGATGAAACACAAAACAGATAAAACAAATGTGGATAGATAGATTTGTCAATGAATCTCAACTTAAGGTTCGCATGTAAGTATTCTGGGAGATCTATTTTGACCTTTTATAACCGCTAGTGTGGTGTCAATTAAAAATTAAAAAATCCCCGACACAAGAACTTAATTTCCTTATAAAAGTAAAAAATATCCGAGTATATTTGCTGACATTCGGTTAATCTCTCCACTTTCACTCCCACAACTTTTAAACAGCTCAACCTATTTTCATCAAACATGTCTAAGAATACTCGTACTTAAGTTACCTTTTTCACAAAAAACAACTTAATTTAAATCACTGCATACGTTGGGGAGTTATGATGCCACAGACAGACAGACACACAGACAGACAGACACATCAAACTTATAACACCCCTCTGCGTCAGGGGTTAAAAAGAATAGCGGATATGGAGTACGCTAAGATATATCTGGTAGGAATCATGACAATCAACACTCAATATCTTCCGACCCGGTGAAGGTCTTGGGCGTACATTTTGCTAATTTCGTAGATGTTCCGTTATACTGCTGTAAGATTAAGCTGTCGGCCTTCCTAGCAGTTTCTGAAGGTAAAATAAAAAGATTTCCTGATCCCATTTATACATACCAAAGATAGAATAGTGCGTTAAACCATGAAATCTAAATCTGGTTCTAAATATTATCGTTGGACGTTAATCACCTTTTAATAAGTCATTATGTTGACATTTTCAAAATAAAATTATTTAATGAGTGATTATATGTTAATTGATGCATCTATGTGCGCATGTAAGTGGCTTTTCTTCCATTCTCTTTTTACAAGTTATAACAACCTTTTAGGTACATAAGTATTTTCACGCCCATATCCCCGAAAGGGTAGGCACCACCAAACCACCTTAGGCTATTATTTGTAATCTAGGTTTATGTGGGTGGAGTTTTTGCAACTTAATTTTAAAGCACCTATCCTCAACCGATTTATGTTATGATGTTATGGACCTGGTGTGATGATGGAAGTGGAAGGTGGTCATAGGAACTCTTAAAATTCACAATATTATCCTATCGTGTTTGGGCTTATTTGATTCCTCTTGAATAGTACTTCTTAAGTCTACTGACTGATATACTCAGGGATACCTCAAACTTATTACAGCCCTCTTTTTTCGTTACTGTTTAACAAATGGAGTAAAAAAACATGAAACAAATTTTAAAAATTATAATGAAAAAAATATAATTAAAAAATTTGAAAATCTTCATTTAATATGTACTTACGTACCTTTACTGAAGGTATTTTAGTCCTACAATATGATAGGTGACATACATATCACACTGCAATCCCAGTTGTTTTTAAAGTTGCCCAACCCAGGAATTAAACCCGAACCCTCATATGTCAATGCTAACACCGGACTATTGAACCATAAAGGTGATTATGATTATATTCACCTCTATAAATATCCACATACTGCTATAAATACATCACTCCTATCATGTGCGAGTTTGAACCAGTTTCTATTCCAAATCGGAACCTTTACCAACATACTTGGAAAAATTTAAATAAATTATTAATTAATTTAATTTGTTCAATTAATTGCTTACATTGATTATCGCCTTTGTAGTTAAATGGTCTAGCGTTGGAGATGACTATACATGAGGTCTCCGGTGCGATTCCCGGTGCAAAAGATTTTAGTTTTCCATATGTCACATTATGGGACTAAGTAATACCTTCGGCTACTCGTGGATACTCTAGTTATACATCTGCTATGCTCGATACATTGACGATAACATAAAATCTTAATAGAAATTCAAATAGATTATAGAAGTTTTAGAACGTTTCAAATATTTTTTCGCTAGCTATTGTAGCTAATAGACCAGTGTCGATAATTTTTGTAAACAAAAAAATGTATTACGATGATGAAAATAAAAATATAAATTTCTTTTTTTTTGTTGCCCGACCCGGGAATTGAACCCGGGACCTCAAGCTGGACCATTAGACCACAGAGGCCTCATTAGAACAGGAGGACAGAAATTAAAGGAAAAATAAATAGCGGACGACATTAGTCTGGGAAGTGAGAGAGGTAGGTTTTTAAACTCCTATGAAAAAAGAAAAGTTTCAAAACAATCTACAACTTTCGTATTAACAACATTTTCATATAACCTAAAAATTTATGTGATATATTTAGAAAACCGGGTTTTTATCTTTTACAAAAAAAAAATCTTTCGCTAAATTTAGTGAAAACTTAGCCTTTTATGTCCCAAATGCAATATTTTGAAATTGAAATATTTAAGTATTTATTATCCATGATGCTGTAAAAAACATACGGTAAATGTTTTTTCCGACCTGAAATCGCCCGTATTTTTTTTCCATTCTTACATTATCTTCCTTTAATTCTCTTATATTCTCTTCCAAAGAGTTTTATCCTATTTTTTTCACGTTTCACATTTTTAAAGCATTCGGCACTAGTCTATTTTCTAAACTCATATTATTCATACATTTTTAAATTATTTTACTGAAAAACTGCATAAGCTATTGAAACAACATCCATACTATTATTAATGCAAAAGTAATAACATATCTACTTCATATGGACCATGCAAAGGTTCTAGTGACGCGCCTATATAAATACAAAAACTACCAAAGATAAAGTGCCTCATATCTGACACCATAATAGCGTTACCTTCTGGTCAAAGATTTATTATTATCGCAATCAAATACCCTGGAAAAATTACAGAATATACCAAGTTCATACTGAGAGTCCTTCCAGGGTCCTAAACAGGGACGGCTCTAGCTCGTGTGGCGCCCGTGTGCAATGAAACACTGGCGCCCCCAGGCCTGACGCGGCTATAACTACTAACTTTCATCATTTCATTCATCGTAACAAGAAAGTTTTTTCATATTCCAACAAGCTATTTTAAAAGTAGGTATAGCTTACAGTATAGTATTAGTTACGGCCTTTCTATCATTGTTGTACCAAGAGGGTCCAAGATGATGCTATTAGCTGTCGTCGCGGCGCCTCCTGAGACGGCGGCGCCTCTGTGCATTGCATACCCTTCACTATGGGCTAAGCCGCCCTTGTTATTATTATTGTCTATACAATTCATTACCATCGACTGTTAATCTAGCCCTTGTGAGACCAAACCATTTCTTAAGAAATGAACCCAATTTGTCTAAGTGGATTAACATTTGATTAAATATAAGTTTTCCAAATATTTTAATTAAGCAAAACAGAGGTAGGTCGATAGTTGGTGAAATCAGACGAATTTCCAGATTGATACAGAGATAAGTTGGTGGTATCAGACGAATTTCCAGATTTGTATGGAGGTATTGTATAACCTTACTAGTGAAATGAAATAAAAATTATTTATTTGCCGAATATGTGTGTTAAAAAGTTGTTACAAAGATATTTGAGCATACAACATATTCTACATTGTGATGTGCAAATATTTAATTAAATTTAAAGAAGTTACATATTTAAAATATGAATAATTAAAATGTCTATTAAAAATATAAATAAGTGATGCGATTTAAATGTTAAAATTTATATAATAATAATAAATAAAATTTCCTGGACAAGTTACACAAATTGAACCCGAGCGTCGCGGTTTGTCAGTGTAGTTAGGCGTGTACGCTAGCCACTCGACCAACGAAGCGGTCACACATATATAAATATGTAACTTCTTATGTTTAGTGAGTTTCATAATTTATTATAAATAAATTTATTTTAATCCTATCTACCGTTTATTTGGTCAGCTAAAACGTCATGTGAAACACAATTGAATATTATAGCTAAGTATGGAGTATATTCATTACTAAAACAACCATTTTTGAAGGTGACTCCATAAATCCAATGTATTTTTCATTTTTAATGATTCGAAGGCTTTAATTATCATTTTTATTAATCTTCAATCAGAAAAATAGAGGTGCTATAATTTGATTTAAATTGTCTATATGAGTGTGTATATGTGTGTGTTTGTGTGTGTTTTGTCTGCGTCATCATCATTGAACGGATGGACCTAATTTTAAGCGGATTTTTAACGTGACAACGTTTTATAATCAGATTCGATTCGAACAAAAAGAAAATAAAGTTTATCTAATTTTAGAATAAAAAACTGTTGTTCGGGATTGGATATGTGCCCGGTTGACAATAGGCTTGCCACCTATCACATTGTGAGATTTAGTGAATTCGGCTAGTCGCGGGTGTGTCTGTGTCTCTACCTACTTCTTTGGGGATATGGGCATGAATATACTTTTTTTTATATAACCGAATCAGTATGGAGGCAGGAATAGGTAAGGCACATCAGTATTGTAGTTTAAAAATAACAGACAAAACACGCTCAGTATAAATCGAACGAACAACTTGAAATCCGGAATGGAAAATACATCTGAACGAACAGGTAATCTTACTTATACATACACATATTCAAGCCAAGTCTATATACCAGAAGTTCCCAAAGTGGGCTATAATGCCCCCTTGCGGACGCTAGAAGCCAAGAGGAGGGCAAGGAAACCTGAAAAATTGTTTTTTTTAATTACAAGTAGAACAAATTATTGAGGTTTTTGACGAGGAAGAATGGGGTGAGGGCGCTACAAAATAAATGATTTTAAAGTGGGCGTTACATGAAATAAGTTTGAGGACCAATACTCTATTACAAGATTTAAATTTGCTTGCGTTTTGTACATCAGTGCGTCTATGTGTAGGTATACTAGTGCGTATACTATTAAATCTTAACGAGGGCGTCGTGCGCCTGTCTGGTTTTCTCCATTTAAATATTAAAAAAATGTAAAGCATATTACATCGTCTTTAAAATAACACGAGTAAGTACATAAGCGTGAAATCAATATACATAATAATCAACATATATTTGTTAAACTAGGAATAACTAGGTGCTTTATATAAATAATGATTATTTTCGCAATACATAATAGTGCAGACATAGCAAAGTTATAAACTTTACTAGCTGCTACCTGCGGCTTCGCCCGCGTTTTCACAGAAACCCGGTGTGCGATCGGGATTAAAAATAGCCTATATGTTAATCCAGGTCACAATCTATCTGTCTTCCAAATTTCAGACAAATCCGTTCAGCCATTCGAGCGTGACAGAGTAACAAACATCCATACATACATACTTACAAACTTTCGCATTTATAATATTAATAGGATAATTATATCGCTATAGTGGAATTCTGTTCGCCGTTAGAAAATTGACACAAATCCTGTACGAAAAATAACTATGCCCTTACCATGAGTTTTAGATTCGTCGATTTTACTATACTCGTCAATTATATGTATGAAAACTTTGAACAGCGCCTCTACCGGTAACAACGAGAATATTTTTTTAAAGAAAAGCGCCATAGATTTTGATATGTCAATTACCGAACGTAATCAATAGCAATTTACGGTAAAGGGCAAAAGCTATGAGCCCTTGCCATGAGTTTACAGCTTGCCAAGTTTACTATACTCGCTAACCGTCTCTGTACATTATTTGTATAAAAACTTTGAACAGCGTCTCTATTGGTAACTAAGAGCAACACATTTTAGATCAGCCTTTCCCAAAGTGGGCGATAACGCCCCCTTGTGGGCGCTGGAAGCCTAGAGGGGGGCGGTATAAATCTTGAAAAAAATGTTTTTTTTAAACTAGGCGCAACAAATATGTTATTGACGTTATTGACAAGAAAAAAACGAGGGGGGGGGGGCGCTACAAAACAACTGATTTTCAAAGTGGGCGTTACATGAAATAAGTTTGGGAACCTCTGTTTTAGATCATACTTTCCACCAGGCGACCGACTTGCTCGTTTGCCTCCTCTTGTATAAAAAAAGATCAATATTGTCATGATAGATTTCGACACGTAACTTATCGAATGTAATCTATAACTCATGGTAACGGCTCTGAGCTTTTACCATGAGTTGATTACGAGTAGGTACAGTAAACTTGCCAAGCCATAAAATCATAGTAAGGGCTCAGATGTAGGTTTGTCATTTCAAAGAGATTACTACGTTTTATATGATATGTCCATAGACTTGTATGAATTTGGAGTATTTTTAAAGAAAGAAACACTTGTACTGTTTTACTTATCACTTATAATTTATTACTTTGTAATTAGTAGCCTACCGGTTTCGCTTATACAGCATCATCAGCATTTAGCCCTGATTCTTTAAAAATATGAATATTTGGAAGTTTTACCAAGCGCCGACGATGGAAAATATCAAAAAATGAATTTGGAGTGTTTAAATATTTTTTTTAAATATAATTCTGTAAATAAATTCTGAACGTATCTGGCAGTCCCAAGCTGAAATGGCACACGACACCACCGCAAAACACTTATGTGATTAGACATTCAATTGCCTGTTTGATTTCAATATTCTTTTTCGGATTTGTTGTTTGACTAGTTTATAAACTGTCCGACCGCGAGGCAGAGCGGACGTCTTGATCCAACAACATTTCTATAAACAAAATAATTGCAAATGTCTACATGCGCCAGTTGCCCGATCTGTGCGCACACAGTTGGCGTACACTTAATATTATTAATATTCGTACGAACACGAATAAATCAAGTAATCATTTCGATCTCTACACTTGTAGTAATAAACCTATCACAAAGGCGATTTTTGGCCGATATTGACAATCTAATCTATCTACTTAAAGTATATAGTATCTTCAGGCCGATATACACGAAGCGGTAGGCAGAGGCTTAATCAGGGCACCCATGACTAGCCGAAGATACTAAGTCAAACGATGTGATAGGTGGCAAGCCTATCGCCAACCGGGAACACATCCAATCCCGAGCAACATTTTTTTATAAGAAAATTGGAAAAACCTCATTTTCTTTTTGTTGCCCGAGTCAGGAATCGAACCTAGGACCTCATAATATCAAGTCCAATACCTGGACCGCTAGACCACACAGGCGACTCTACCTATCTATCTTAAGATAAGAGATTTACATCAGTTGCCAGGTAGGTAACCGTTGTTATTTTTCGATCCCACACTTATAATAATAAACCTAACACATAGGCGCTTTATGACCAATATTAATAATAGATATATTATCTAAGATAAGAGATCGTGCCATTTTAGATCAGTTGCCAGGTAACCGCTGTAATTTTTTAATAATTAAGAAAACATCTTAGCAACAAAACTCTTAGAAGACCTATCTCTATCTGCAGACCAATTAATATTGGTCGCTAATCGCTTTGAAGCGATCTCTGCCAGGCAACCTTAAGGGTGAAAGAAAAATAAAGTAAAACGAACATTTACTGCCTTATCTTATTATTTTTTGTCATAACTCTATTTGTAAAAAAGTAAAATAATTAGTTAATAAAGTAACAACTCAAAACTGTTAACAAACCGGCCATTTCAGCATAATGATGACCCGAATGAAAATATTTTTTCTATTAAAAACAAATTTAGAAGGTGTTCTTAAAGGATTATAGCCGAAATAAATTAAAATTTAGATTAGATTACAGTAGTAGGTACTATTTGAATTATGCGCCTCGGCTATATTCGTCAAGCTTCGGAAATCCGAATGTATTTAAAAGATATAGTATAGAGTAGGTAGTTATTACACATAATTAATCACTTCGCTTAATTTTAGATTAAGTCAGCTAACTTAAAAATAAAATTATAAAGTATAAAAGGAGTTAAAAGTGTAAAACCGAAGCGCATAATTTAAATATACTATACTTAGGTTAGACTTCTTTTAAATGAAAACGTCAGTTTGAAGATATTCATGGAGAAAAATAATATAATTAGCAAAGACAATAGTATTTACTAATCTCTGTTATTAGTATCGGCCGGAGGTCAAATGCGATTTGCAGTTGATCCCATTGTTAAAGAAAAAATATCTTTCTGTTTCATTTAGCAAAATGAAATACTTAAACTTTTACTGTTTTCACCGAATAAATGTGAATTTGTGACGTAAGTTTGACGCTTTACGCTATGTTATTTAAATCTTAGGTCGAAATAACATCACCAAAATGACCTTCAAGACTTGGACTGCTACAAGTTTATCCATAGATTTAGGAAAATTGCAACTTAGAGAGCGAAGAATGTATCGTGGTTCACATCAGAGTTAGAGGTAGTAGAAATAAGAAGAAAAGGAAAAACAGTTTGATTGTGTATAATAACCATAGATTTAGTATGTACAAGATCAACAAAGCGTGGGAGAGAGAAGTCCTTATCAGGTACAAATTGCCTTAGAGGAACAGAGAGAGCGAGTCAGATACTTATGTGCCAATATTTACGCGAGTAAGAGATCATAGTGTTCCTGTCATAGTGCATCGCTGTGAATTTTGTGAATTATTTTCATAATCTTACTATTTAACTGGAATAAAATATAAAGGCAATTACGATGTCGTGTTCTGTAAGCGCTTGTGATGTTACAAAACGTTACAATCCTAATAAGTACACATTTCATAGGTAAATACAACTTAATAGTCATACAACATAAAATTTGATATTGTTTATATCATAATAAATGAGGGTAAAGAAAAGATGCTAATTTACTTATAATTTGTTAATTTATCGTTATCGATAACGTACGTGACCTTTTTAACAACCCTTTCTTTAACTCATACATAAACAATTTACTCACACTCACGCATATTTTTTTTGGTTTCGCTTTTTAACTGACTTTGTTTATCTAGTACATACTAAATTTATGATAATAACACTCAAATCTAGTTTCTTTTAGTTTGTACTATTTACCAATAGATAGCGCTATTTCAAAAAATAAGTAATAAAGCTTTAGTGTACGATCCTAATAAAGTAATATGTCGTTGTATGCAAGTTTAGTTAATATTACAACATTTTTTTAATATAAGTACATAATATGCTTAAAAAAATAATTATTGAATAAATAGGAGAGTGACCCTAGACGATCTTTAACTCTTTAGGCTTCCAACAAAATTTTTAATAATTTCATTTAAATGTTAAATAATTTTAATATTTTTGTTCATTATTGTATAGGTAGCTGCGTAAATCACTAACCTATATAAGTTACTTGTTATATTGTGAAATTTATATAAATTAATAATTACCTACGACCTTTTAAAAGTTTGATAACACGACGGATCGAAATAATAATTTAGGTTAAAAAAAGGTATTTTTTATTTATTACCTATTTAAAATGCTGCTATAAAACAATATTTACTTTTTTCTAATAACAACTAAATCAAAAATATGATTCCGGCCAGGATCGAACTGGCGGCCTTCTGCGTGTAAAGCAGATGTGATAACCACTACACCACGGAACCGATGCTGAGAATGTCGAAATATTTATTTAAATTATATTTGTAGATAAATTTACACGTTGTATATTATAATGTCCATTTCATTTAATTAGTAATTCAGTAGGTACGAAGAGTCGAAATTTGCATCTACCGCATAATTTTGCCAAACAGACGTGCTTTCAACAAACATTTGGATTTTGGCTCTGCAGAGGTTCTTCTCCAAGGACTTTAAACTATTAGGTAGTTGATTTAAATGGGGGTTTATGTTACTTTTCTTTTTCTATTAAAGTCAAGCAAAAAAAAAATTATGTATAATAAAAAATAAACAAATAAAAAAATGTGTAACTCAAAAACTAATTACATAGTAGGATGTTGATAAAATTTATTTGGGACCTTTCCTGAACCCTTAGCTATGTTTTGAAAGAATTATCAAATCGTGACATGGTAAGAGCATTCGATAATATAGATGGAGCCGCTTTTTGCAATGTTACTGCGCCTAATTTAATCCTTGTTTTTTTTATAAGCTACCTATACATTCTTTGTTTTGACGTCATCTTTTTTTAAAATAGGTATGTGCTTTTTGAGTCATTCGCAAAAAAATATATGAAAATACTAGCTGCTACCTGCGGCTTCGCCCGCGTTTTCACAGAAACCCGGTGTGCGATCGGGATTAAAAATAGCCTATATGTTAATCCAGGTCACAATCTATCTGTCTTCCAAATTTCAGACAAATCCGTTCCGCCATTCGAGCGTGAAAGAGTAACAAACATCCATACATCCATACTTACAAACTTTCGCATTTATAATATTAATAGGATTATCTCCTCGGTTAAAAACTTCAAACTTTTAGGTAAAGTTTTTTTAAATGTCACTTTATCTATAATCATACTTTAATGATAAGAAATCTACCATCGCTTATAGGTGACATTCGACATTGCAATAGTAACCAACAGCATGGGGTTAACTTTGAAGTAGAGGCTCTACAGGTGCAGAGTCTAAATACAATTTCCTATGAAAATCTACGCTACTTTGCAGATTAACTTGAAAACTGGAGATTTACTTTGTTATATATACGTACTTAGCATTTTTAACCGACTGCGAAAAAGGAGTCTCAACGTCTATTTATATGTTAAATAATATCTAAATAAATAAATATCCCTGGACAAGTTAAACAAATGGAATCTAACCTCAAAGTAAGCAAATTATATGCTTGTGTTATGGGTGCTCGTCAACGATGCTAATACATAGAAAAACTTAAATAGATACCAGAATAAATTTAATAAACACCTAGAGCCGGAAATGTAGGCATTTAAATGCTCACCACACAAATGTCTGCCCCCGTCTTGAATCGAACCCAAGCCTCGCGGTTGGTCGGTGTAGTTTGGCGTGTACGCTAGCCACTCGACCAACGAGGCGGTAAAAATCTTGAAATGGAAAGTTAAACGACAAACTTGCTGTCGATGATTGCTATGCAAACTTTTTGATAAAAAGGGAATAAAAAGCACTGTTAATAATGTACAAATGCTTTAGGAACCTAAGCGTTTTTTTAGAAAACTCTAAGAAGTGAAAAAGACCAAAATTAAAACATCTTAACTAGCTGTTTCTGCGAACTTCGTTTACTCGTTCAGTTTGTATGGGAAAAATTGAAATGTTTTCCCCAGTTTCCCCGCAGTCGATCGGGATAAAAAGTATCCTATATCCGTCTCGTTTTTTTAAGTTACCTCCCCTTTTATTTTCAAACAAAACAAACCGTTTTTTAAGTACATATAGATGATAGGTACCTATGTGACTTGAGAAGTTTGTATAGAGGCATTTATTTTATTTTTCAGTTCTGATAGAGAAGCTTATCCGATCATGCCGGGACATAGACACAATTTATGTCTTGGTGCGACATAAGAAAGGGAAAGATCCTCAGGCAAGGATACACGAGATCCTGGATGAGTTTGTAAGTATTTTTATTTTTCTTTAGTGAGATTATTTCTCACACTCACTCGCAAGCACACGGCTCTTCTAAGAGATAACCGTGACCTATAGACACCAAAGATGTTATAGGTGCATCGCTATCTTGTGGCTGAGATGTTAAACCTATTGTTTAGTATACCGGCTATCCTACCTTCCGGGTCGGAACATGACAGTCATTAAGGCAGTAAGAATAAGTATGGCGGTGGATCCTTACCAGGGCAAGTTGTTGGTCAGAGCTCTACCACCAGTGATTTTATTGGTGCTGACCTATCTTTAAAGCAGTGCTTTTCTCTTACGAGCTGTCTGGTATGGAGGTAGGTGGTCTATTTTAATCAGCAGACCCGGATTAACAAGGGGAAGCTTGTCTACCTGTTACAAGTTGACATGGCACATTTTAAGAAATTATCTTTGACGTTTTTTCGAAAAGTTTAATGCTAACTCACATGCGTTAGTACCTACCATGGTATCTACCATTTTCTATTCTGTGCAACAGAGCATATAACCTGAGATTTATATAATTATACTAGCTGCCTATTCCGGCTTCGCTCGGATGTTAATTTTTTTGATTAGAAATTGAGATATAAGCTATCCTAACTTTCAAGTTGGATCAAACTGCACACGGTGTGCAAATTTTATTCAAATCGGTTAAGTAGTTTAGGAGTCCATCGCGGACAAACAACGTACATGTAATTTATATATGTTAAGATTGTCTTTGATATAACCAAGCCCGGACAACGTTGTTTTCATTAGAAAATCGAATAAACACTTTTCACAAGCCCGAAAATTTTACTCTAGGTTTTAATGAAGAGTTATATACGAGTGTATTTAAAAAAATCACCAAAATATATGTCCTTAACACCGGAATTACTGGACCGGTTTAGATTAAATGCTATTTTTGATTTTGAATTATTTGTGAAAGTACAAATAAAATTTAAAGGATAAGAAAATTGGCAAAACTGCGAGGAATAAGGATAATAAACGTTTTAATTTTTCTTATCACAAACTCAACAAGTGTATAGTATAGTGTGGATAGACAGTATTAAATAAAAATATTTATTTTTTTTACAGTTATTTCAAAGAGCACTAGAAGAAAATCCGAAAGGGATCCACAAAGTCGTGCCAATAGTTGGAGATATGGAGTTGCCTGGACTCGGAATGAGTGATGCAGACAGGAAATTACTCACTTCTAAGGTATTTTAAGATAGCGAACAAGCACATGGCTCTCCTGATGGTAAGAGATAACCGTGACCTATAAATACCATCGCCTCTGTGGTCTAGCGGTCCGGGTGTTGGACTTGACTGCATAAGGTCCCGGATTCGAATCCCAGGTCGGCCAACAAAAAGAAAATTGGATTTTTCCAATTTTCTAATAAAAGAAATGTTGGTCGGGATTGGAAATGTGCCCGGTTGGCGATAGGCTTGCCACCTATCACATTGTGGGACTAAGTGTCTTCGGCTAGTCGTGGGTGCCTTGGTTGTACCTCTGCCTACCTCTTCGGGGATATGGGCGTGAAGATACTATAAATACCATAGATGTTGTAGGTGCGCCGCTGTCTTGTGACCGAGGTGTTAGGCCCTTGCTAAGGTAGGGTAGCAAGTCTACCGGCTACCCTACCTTCCGTTACAGAACATGTCATGCGGCAGGAATAGGTAAGACGGTGGTACCAATCCGGGCGAGTCGCTGCGAAACTCTACCACCTACTCAGATGTCATTGAATACACGTTATTAAGCACCAAAAATTACAAATTGGATACTTTTACAACTATAATATAACATTTACCACCTCAATGGTCGAGGGGTTAGCGTTCACTTACTCCTCCGACCAACCGTGAGGCTCGAGTTCGATTCCCCACAAGGGTAAACATTTATGGGATAAACATTTGGAAGTCTGCATTTAGGTGTATATTAAATTTATTCTAGTATCTATATAAGTATTTGTATGTCTCGTTGGTCGACGGGTTAACATACACGCTTTATTGCACCAACAAACTGTGATGCACGGATTCGATTCTTGACGGAGGCAGACGTTTTAGTGGTGAACATTTAGATGTCTGCGTTTCTAGGTCTGGCTGTTTATTAAATTTGTTATGGTATCTATATAAGTACTTCTATATATAAGAATCATCTACAAACACTCTTAATACAACTATGTATAATTTATTTACTTTGGGGTCAGATTTTATTAATGTCAAAATAAAGTCGCATCCTCTGTCCCTTTATATGCTTAAAACTTTAAAACTACGAAACGGATTTTGATGCATGCCTGGGGCAGGCCGCTAGTTCAACATAGGATACAGAAAGGCGGTCTTATCGATTTAGAGCCACCTTTGCCAATAGCCTTAATACCTATTTAGCTTCTTACTTTTCAGTCTAATACTACATGATAATATTTTTGATTCCAGGTCACAATAATAATAAATGGAGCAGCCACAGTCAGATTCGACGAGAAGCTGTCCACAGCCACAGGAATAAACGTCCGAGGTACCAAGGAAGTACTGAAATTGGCTAAAGAGTGCAGAAACCTTAAAGCTATCACACATGTTTCAACTGCATTCGCTAATACACATGTAGATCATATTGAAGAGAAGTAAGTAGTTACCATCCTAGCGTAAGTGAAGGTAGTAATCAGATCAGGAAGTATGAAAGTAAGTGGTCAAACTTCAAAATGACTACCAAGCGAGGGAACCTTCATAACATTAATCACATTGGTCAGTTGGATAGTGACAAGTAATGGTTGTCATTGTTGTATTTCGTTTTGGAAGATACAAGTTAAAGTCAGAAAAAACAAGCAGGTTTTGGCTGCGAATACAATATTATTAGTCTGCTGCTACTGCGCTTCAGAGTACTAACGTGGTGATATTAAATAGAAATAGTAATTGCCATTGTCGTGATAAAGTTGGTGTTATATTGGTCGCTATATTGCTATTTTCTAACGGCCTATATTAATAATCAATCCTAATCCAAAACTTGCTGTCCAAGATTGATATTTTGATCCATTTTTATGTTATCGCTTGCCAATAACATATCTGTGGACAGGATAAATATGGCAATTAGGTATGGGATAGGCCGCCGGATACGCAGCTATCTAGATTGCTTGAAATCTATTAGATTGAGATACATTATTAACATTGGCCGTAAATGTACATAGACAGTATTGACAGTCCTTCAGATAGCACACTCTTTTTTTAATCACAATAAAACAATTTTTCTTCAACTTTTCGTTTCTACCATAAACGCTTATAGCACAACTTATAGCAGTATTATTTCCATGTTGCTAAATGTCCACTTATAAAAGCAAATTTATGGCATAAGTTTTAAAGTTGTCTTTCTCCGTTGACAATTAGTATTATTAAAATAATATGGTTTAAGACCATATAGTAACCCCT
>NJDC01058235.1:15466-28757 GCA_002245475.1 Calephelis virginiensis
TGACAGTCCTTCAGATAGCACACTCTTTTTTTAATCACAATAAAACAATTTTTCTTCAATTTTTCGTTTCTACCATAAACGCTTATAGCACAATTTATAGCAGTATTATTTCCATGTTGCTAAATGTCCACTTATAAAAGCAAAATTATGGCATAAGTTTTAAGGTTGTCTTTCTCCGTTGACAATTAGTATTATTAATATAATATTGTTTTAAGACCATATAGTAACCCCTCTGGACCTTAAAGAGCTTACCTTTTTTAATAAATAAACTTACTTACTTAAAGTGTACCTTACTTTTTTAAGTAAGTATCAAGGAGCTTACCTACTTTTAAAGTAAGTAAGTTTTCTTACTTGAAAAGGTTCAGTTAACTGAAGAACTTAAAAAGTTTTGTTGTAGTGAATAAAATACTTACTTTTTAAAATAAATGTAAGCTTCCAATTCTTCACCTAACGAGAAGGGGTGATACTGTTTGCTATTAGGTGATTACTTGCCATTGGCATTGGCATTACAGTTGGCATTATCTTGATAACTCATTTGTTATTCTCCTAGAGTCTTATTGATAAATATGGACTAGCGTAGGAGTAAAATTTAGTTAATATTTTAGTCTGTATAATATAAACACAATAAAAAAGACTATAATCCTAGGATGAACCTGGGAGTACCTTACACCGTGATTATTAATGAAATGGCTAATGTACACGAACAATATTGGTAGTGCTTCTTTAGGTTGGCTTCTATTGTTTTTCATCACAACGAAACAATTTTTATTGAAGAACTTAATCTCAAAAAGCTTATTTTTTAATAGCAGCTTTGAGCTCTATATCTACACGTAACTTGGAGGCGAAACTGATAGGAGAATTGTTTTCTCTTGCAAAATCTCGCTAGCATCTATCTTATGTCTCTTATCTTGGAAAGTGCGTGGGTTTCTCATTTAGAGGTTACTTTCAGGTTCTACGAAGCTCCTATCGCGATAGACGCTCTGGAAGCACTGAGTCAATTAGATGACAACGTGGTGCAGTCTATTCTACCAAAGTAAGTGAAATCATCTTGTAGTAAGGATATTATCTATGGTCTAGCAGTTTGGTGTTGGACCTAACTTCATGAGGTCCCAGGTTCGATCACCGAGTTGAGCAAAAAAATGGTTCTTCGGTTTTTTAATAAAAACCGAATTGGATATCTGCCCAGTTCGCGATAGGCTTGCCACCTATGAAATTTTAGGATTTCATGTCTTCGGCTAGTCAAGGGTTGTACTTCTGCCCACCTCTTCAGAGATAATGATGACACTTTTAAGTAAGAAGTCAGAGGTGCATCTTGAGTAGGTGTAATGTAAGTGTCTTCACGCTCTTATCCCCAGAGGGCAGAGATACAACCATTTCACCCATGTACCTACTTAGTTCCACAAAGTTATGGGTATCAAATAAACAGACATCAAGGCTCTTACCTAAACACAGGCATCGTTGTTGTCATTAGAAAATTCAAAAACACAAATTTTGCGTTGTCCAAACCGAGAACTAAACCTTTCAAACTCAAAATCTATTTGTTCACATGGATCTATACAAAGATTCTTATGACGCGTCTATTTAATATAAAAACTACCACCGGATCAGAACGCGGCCACTCACTGAGAAGATCCGGCGAAAGAAACTCAGCGGGATTGTCTTTTTTTCTTATTACTAAAATTTACAAAAATATATTACATTTAATCAATTTGTAGAGATTGTATGAGGAGCAATTAATCCCAAGAATTTCTGTCTTCTAAATATTCTGAAATCTTATAATAACCTTTACAATACAACTTAGATTTAATAATTTTTTTAAATTTATTTAATGGTAAGTCTTTTAAGGTCACCTATGAATAGTAGAGCATAAGTTTTTTGTCCCTACCACCATGACCATGAAGATTAGATCACTTAAGTAGAGTTCCTCGACGACTATGCCTAACAAAAACCGTTAGCACTTTTTGAACACCCAAAAAATTGAATGCCTATTTCAGAAGAAATTATAAAAATTAGATTCAATTTTACATATTTTAGTTTCTATTTCAGAAGGAACTGACATATATAAAATTATCTTTGTTATTTTTGTTACATACATTTTTTTTGTAACCAGGATACTAGGCAAAAGGCCCAACACATACTGCTTTACGAAGGCCGTCGCTGAAGAGGCTGTAAGGATATATGGTGAAGGACTACCAATCTGCATCTTCAGACCCGGAGTCGGTAAGAATTCTGTAGATTGAATTTATACTTTTAACGTCGGTACTCGGTGAAACTCGATTGAGCACATGTTTTTTAAAAATCGCCCTTAGATAGTAAAGAGCTGACGATGTTATGAGACCTTTTGGCTTAAGTGATAAATAATGTGTAACAACGATTTTTTTCCACACTACACTTTATTCAATATTTTGTTTTTTTATGATAATGGAAGGCAAACAAGCAGACGGATTTCCTGATGGTACGAAATTCACGCCACAAAGAGACACCAAAGGTGGTAATGGTGCATTGCCAACCTGAGGCCAAGATGTGAGGCCTCGAGCAAAAGTAAGTTTATCGGCTACCTTACCCTCCGACGAGAACACGTCGTTATGGTGGCAGGAATAGGTAAGGCGGTGATACCAATCCGGGCGAGTCTACCACCTAGTAGGATGTCACGGTGTTAGTGACCTATGCTCGCCTGTTACGAGCTGCCTGACAGGGAGGCAGATGGTCTATTTTACAAAGGAGCCCGGACCAACACGGGCGAAACATTATTACATTTAAAATAACCAGTAAACGCACTGAGCAGTATTGAAGGGAGATTAGATCGAAAAAAATTCACCACTTCTTGATAAAGTACCTACGAATAGAGACACTTCACGTTTCTTTTATTTTTTACAAGCAGCTTCGCAAGGGTAAACAAAATTTTGTTATAATACGTATAAATCTTGCTCTTGGATCATTCTATCTATTAAAAAACCGCATCAAAATCCATTGCACAGTTTTAAAGATCTAAGCAAGCGTATCGACTTTGATACTATATAGTGAATATAGTTGAAATAAAGTACCTCAGTATCTTCAAGCCTTCGAAGAGTAAGACAGAGACAGATCTCGACGCACCAGTAACATCTATGGTAAGAGACAGTTGCCTCTTCCCACCAAGAGAGATGCCAAAGCAGACACACTTAGTGGTGTAAAATGAAATGAAATAAAAAAACGACGGGAGTGTCGGCAGAAATAAAAACTTGAATATTAACGTTGTGCATTTTTGATATTTTGGAATGGTTAGGGTACAATTTTGCACGAATTGCTTTAATTATCAGTACGAAAGTACTATCATTTGTGTGGTAGAATACAATATTCATTTATTGCGTTGTCGTACACAAACATGACAACACGAACATTCGCGCAAGCGCTCTGCGCCGTCTTACGAATTTGCGTCTAACGAAATTTCAGGTCACGTGTCCTGACGCGAGTTTAGAAGTTTTTATCCATACCAAAACAAGTTCGCAACGCCGCTAAAGAAGTTTTCACTTCAAAAATATTTATTTACATAATATGAGTGTTACAAAGATGTTACAAAATTATTTAAGCGTTCCAACATATTCTACCAACTTGTGGTGTGCAAATATTGTAATAGGTATTAATATAATAGGTGTGTTGTTTACGGTACTTGTAAAATAAAAAAACCTCTAGTCAAATCTGTTGTCTATGCTTTTAGTGATATCAACGTATGAGGAACCAGTCAGGGGATGGACAGACAGCATGTATGGACCTACTGGTATTATACTTGGATTGGGCACTGGGGTAAGTTTGTGTACATTTTGTCCTCATTTTAAGCATATTCGTTGATCTGGTACAAAGAAAGCGAATATGTACGTGATATGGGTACCTATTAGCTAAGAACTGCAAAGAACTAAACTGAACTGAAAAAAAATACAAAGAAATCATTACGGAGGTGATACATCACGGATGCCACCGACACACACACACACACACACACACACACACACACACACACACACACACACACACACATGGTAAGAGAGCAAGAGAGAGAGAGAGGGTGGTCGCTTTCGCGTAGAATGGCGAGCACTGACGTCAAGGTGGCAGGAATAAGAAAGGCGTTATCGATCTGGATAGATAATTATAGGATTCCGCCTAGGCTGAACTTACATTAACTTTGTCTATCAATCTTACGTTAACCTTAAAAATTATTTCTTACCTTAAAAATTACATTAATCTTAAAAAAACATTAAGTACGAATAATTGAAAACTTCCATGTTTTGGTTAAGTTAAAACCATATATTTATTTGCAGGTGTTAAGAGCCATGTACGTAGATTTGGACAAGAAGGCAGATTTAGTTCCCGTGGACCTGACCGTCAATGGTATCATAGCATCAGCGTGGTACACTGACAAAAATTTCAAGGAGAAGTAAGATTTTTTAGAATAAAGATAACATACATATATACGCATATTCTCAGGTCAAGTCCCATAAGGGATAGGCAAAGAGTTTCGAGTGCCAAACCTCATGATCCTGGCGGACCTATCAGGCTTCCTCCACATTTACCCTTTTCATACAAACAAGCCGGTTTCGGAGACTCTTGACATCGACTTTGGATAACACCGGGTATATCCGTCTACATTCACATTGTATATCTGCTTTGTTAATTTTTCATCTGACATTCTTTCTACGTGTCCGAACCAGCGGAGCATGCCCTTTCTCATTTTAATACCAACACTTTCCTTAGTTTTTACTACTAACGGAAGATAAACAATGTAAATTGTAGAATAAAGTCGTCGGTGACCGATAATTTAAAATCAAATAAAAATAATAATATAAATAAATAATAATAATAAAATAAGCTACGTACTACCAAAAGGGTTTCACACTGTGCACATTTTTTTTTCATAGTAAACACTTGTACTTATACACTACTAGATTTATAATATTAGTAGGATTTTTATTCTTGAATAACCGAAGCGAAGCGAGGGCGGTGCGAAAGTTTGTGAGTATGTCTGGATGTCAGTAAGCGCGCGTGTTTTTCCTACGCTTCAACGATATTTAATTTTGCGCCCGGAGATTTTAACTTTTTGATAACTCATTAGTTGTTAATTTTTTTCTGATAGTGTAAAAGGCAATTTTGATCTGAATTACACGCATAACGTATCTAACAGATTTATTTGATTAAGGGTTAAAACTGTATTGTTAAAAATATGTTCTAAATTAACCCTTCATTTTACTGTTTTAAGTAGACGAAAAAAACGATTATTGTGGGTTATTCTTTTAAGATAGACATATACCACCGCTTACTTTTTTTGAGATTTATCGAAGAGGAAAAATCCCACCATACATTGTTTTGTTAAAACTCAAAAGGTTTTGGCAGCGTTTTCGACGAAACTCCCGATCGGCTTATTTATTGCTGACATATTGAACTAATATAATTGTAATATCGTTGGTTTGTACAAAACATAAACTTACTATACATTAAAACCTTCCTCAAGAATTGTTCTATCTATTGTTGAAAACCGAATGAAAATCCGTTCAATACTTTTCGAGTAAATCACGAACAGACAGACAGACAGCGGGGGACTTTGTTTTATAATATGTATTGATACACTTCATTTAATACTTTTGAAAGATTGAAACCGGTTGACTAAATACTAACAAAAAGTATTAAATAAAGTGTATAGTGGATAAGCACAAGTCTTTACTGCAAAAAAGTGTATAGAATGGAATTCCACCACTTGCCAACGATAGCCAGTATAGATTCCATTTCACTCCGTAGTTAACGTAGATTCAAACGGAGTATCTTTTGAAGAGTCTCTGTCAAAACCAGTAGTAAATGGAAGTATCTAATTTCATTTTACGTGATAATATTTCAGCTACTCTCAGTTTAAGCCTTTAAATCAACGCCTTATCTATCAATTTATATTAACATGCGTGACTTTTTAAGGAAATCGTGACTGCTACTCGTTCAGCATAATGAGCGTTTTCTGATTCAAGTTTGTTGCGTTTTGTAGTTCAGTGAGTCTTCTGTACGGCTTTCTTTTTCTTTTTGAAGTAAAAACTTTTTAAGCGGCGTTGTGCACTTTTTTTGGAGTGAGTAAAAACTTCTAAACTCGCGTCAGGATACGTGACCTGAAATTTCGTAAGACGAAAAATCAAAAGACGGCGCAGGGCGCTTGCGCGAATGTTCGTATTGTCATGTTTGCGTACGATAGCACAGTAAATGAATATTGTATTCTACCACATAAATGATGGTAATTTCATATTGATAATTAAAGCAATTCGTTCAAAATTGTTCCTCCGTTCCAAAGTTTCAAAAAAGCAAAACGATATTATTCAACTTTTTCACTTCTGCCGGCACTCCTGGAGTGCAACGCGTCTTTTTTTCGTACCTTTTTCTTTTCTTTTTACGACAGGACTATTCCTTTTTTGTGTTACTACGTACAAAAGACGCACTCGTTTGCGAAACGCAAGCAAATTTTAATTTTAAGATATGTAGCAAAGGCTTGTATTTAAGATGAGTGAGTATGCCCGATTAACATAAAAACTCATGAATGTCTATCAAAACTGAAACTCATACGTTGGTTGAAGGCTTATAAAGTGTTGAGAGAAGCTGGTGTATTTTTTACAATTCGTTTTGACGTAACACTCTTTAAATGATACGCCACCTTGAATCTAAATAAACTGCGGCGTGAAATCTCCCTGCCATCTATCATAATGACTTCGAGGACATAACCTATAAAAATCTTTATGCGACGTATAGATCACAGTATCGATGAGGCGGCCCTTTCGCCTTGAATGATAAATGTAGGTAATTTATATGGTCGAATTTTCTCTTAGTGCAGTCGGCCAAAACTATGTGGTAGTGTATTGAGTACCAGATTGCCTGGATAAATATCAACATCTTAACCCTTCTATTATAGCACTGGTGCTCGCAATTATAATGTTTCGTGGTGGAATATAGGTTTAGTTAGCTTTAGATCTCCCGTTTAAGTAATGGTAGGTACCATAAGTTATCGACGCACCAGTACAAACTATATTAGACTATAATTATCTCGTACCATTAGAAGAGTTGTTTGTGTGTTTATTTGAAATCTTAAAACATTGAAAAGGAGTCACAACAGCACATGGTTTGATTTCCGACGCCAATACCGGACGTCTATCTAAAATTCAAAGTTTCATGTGACTGACGTACAACTTCAAATACATTTCTTACCCCTTAAGGCCCCATACTTAGTCAGCCAGAAGAGCCAATCAGCGCACTCCCCCGTTCAACGATTACTATGAAATATTGCGCTCTAAAGTAAATGTCTTAAGCGCCAAATCAGTATCTTTGACACTATAAAAGTAATTTGAAAAATAATATAAAAACTGAAACAGTTATCTTTAGATATAATACTTATCTATGTTTATGTTAAATCTGGTGTCGATATTTTCATAATTGAAGTAGACATTTTGCTTTCAAAAAAAGAGTTAACTTTTTTATTTTTTTCTATCGACCAAAGTGAAATGAATCGTGTTTTGGAAACACTAGTCTTATGAAGCATATTAATGTTAATCTTGTATATTTTTGTCGCCAAGATTAATAATTGCTTTGTATGAAAAAAACAGTATATTGCTGACGTAATTTAGCATACATGGCCCCTTAATATAACACCTGTAGAACCAATTAACAACGGCAGAAATTCTAAACGTATAGGACTTAAGAAAAAAGTGCACTTATTCCTGGAAGGTCTTCAACACGATGTGATGCTCTTAGCTTTTTTATGGTATTGGAAGGCAAATAGAACAGATTTCCTGATGACAAAAAAATCACGCTGCCTAGAAACAACAAAGTTAGCAATGGTGCATTGCCAGACAGGCCGGGATGTTAGGCCTTGAGAAAAAGTAAGTATAGCGGCTACCTCATTCTCCGAACCGGAAAACGTCCGAAGCGGAAATTGATAAGGCGGTGGTACCAATCGGGGCGAGTCTCTGCGAAACTCTGCCACCTAGTAGATGTGAGGCTGTGATTACTTACCATAAAGTGACCCAGTTTATTTGAAGTTAATTGATAGCCGTGGCCCTTTGTCAGGCCTCCTCTTTTGTGAAGAATGCATTTCTGTAAGATAGTAATTATGTAAGTAATCAAACAATATAATTAAATAACGGTAATTTCCAGCCAAACCTCAAATATCCCGATCTATAACTACGTATCGAGTGCTCAAAACCCTTTAACATGGAGACAGTTTTTAGAAAGTAACGAGAAAATTGGAATGAATATACCAACAACAAAAGCAATATGGTAAGTTATTACAATTAAACATTTTAAACACATACCTGATATTCATATTTTAAATCAAGAATCATTTGTACTGTTTTACGTATCACTTATAATTTATTGTTTTGTAAATAACCTACCCGTATCGCTTAGACAGCATCATCAGGGCTAAAAAGCTTGTAGTTTAAGTTTTAGCCCTGATGATGCTGTGTAAGCGGAACCGGTAGGCTATTTACAAAGTAATAAATTATATCTAAGTGATACGTAAAACAGTACAAGTGTTTCTTAATTTAAAAAATATAAATATTTGGAAGTTTTATCAAGCGCCAACGATAGGAAAATATCAAATACATACTTGACAAATATAAAGCAGTACCTATATGAAATTTCAAAAACCTAAAAATGTTGTAGGTAATCTAATGATATATAAAGTAGACATACGAAGTAAATAAAGTGTATATTTATGTATATATGATCTATTTTTACATCTATGCAGCGAAACTGATTTTTATTAAATTTAGATGTTTATAATATATGAGTGAAATGATAATGTGGATGAATGAAGTGTATATAAATTAATTCTTAGAAAAGGACGTAGGCTACTTTTTGTTCCGGTATCTCAAAGGCTTCCTGGCAATATTTTATGGTACATTCTTAAACTTTATTCTAAACTTTTTACGTCTATAATATAGCCGACCCGGTGAACTTTGTTCTGCTTGACATATAAAAGCAGTTTGTTTTATATAAATTAAAGTTTTGTTTTTACTATTTTTTAATTTTTTATTCTAATGTATTAAAAAAAGGTACAGTAAACAAACGAAATATCTGGCAAATCAGGTATTTCGTTTGCTTACTGTATATTTTATTGATATAGATTGTGATTTTAGGTATTACGGTTTAAATGCAACCAACAGCTATTACATGTTTTTATTCTACAACTTCTTCCTCCACTATTTGCCGGCCCTGATTGTGGACAGCGCTTTTGGACTTTTGGGCAAGCGTAAAGGGTTCGTATGAGAAGTTTTTTTTTATATATACTGAGTTAAGAACAGCTTGATTTCATGGTTAGAAAAAACCGTGGTCTTCGATCACAGACTCATGTTTATGGAGGGTAATCGCCTCTGTAGCCTTTTTTTGAAATGGCTAATATGTTGCTAACCGCGAGGTTTTTACAACTTCACCAGACTATGCTCTGTGGCCTTGATTCGCTTTTGTACTAGACTTAATGAGATTCTGCATTCGATTCCGTTGTTGAAAAAAAATAGTCTTCAACTTTTTAATAAAAACAATGGTGCCTGGGTTTGCTTATTGGAAAAGTGTAGGCGATAGATTTGCTATCTAAGTATCTATCACATTGTGAGACTTAGTATCTTTGACTGAATGGATGTACTGGTATATCTAGTTACCTCAGGTGTAAGGACGTCAATATATTTTAGACTTAGGTATATTGCTGTCCTGTGGTTGGGGTGTTTTAATAAATATTCATGGAGATTTTTTAAAGTCTAACACAAACTTGACTTGGTAAGGACCTACTGTCTTACTTATTCCTGTCGCCATAATGAGGGTATCATTTCTCAGTTGAAGTACATTAGGCGTAACACCCCGGCCATAGGATAGAGACGCACCTATATGTATAATGTGCGTAGGCCACGATTATCTCTTATCATTAGAAGAGCATATATGCAGTTGCAATAAGTTCCACGTAGGTACCTAACATAAACTAATTTTTTCCAGGTTTCTGAAACTATATTCGAAACTGATAAAGCTGGCCAACATTCTCTTCTACTTTTCCACACAAGATTGGAAGTTTACTGATGACAATGTACAGGAAATGTGGCGATCCTTGTCCACCGCAGATCGTGTCGTTTTCCCATTTTCCATTGGAGAAATGTCATGGGACTTTATGCATGAGACTTTCTTACTGGGTAAGGCTTATAAGCAGGGGTTCTTAAAACTTTTAGTACTTTAAGAAATGTTTTGATAGACGAATCAAATTTAGAAGTTAAAGCCTTGCTGAAGATAAAAACGACGGGTTGCACTCCGGAAGTGCCGGCAGAAGTAAAAACTTGAATATTGACGTTGTGAATTTTTGATATTTTGGAATGGTTAGGGAATAATTTTGCACGAATTGCTTTAATTATCAGTGTAAAAGTACTATCATTTATGTGGTAGAATACAATATTCATTTATTGCGCTATCGTTCACAAACATGACAACACGAAAATTCGCGCAAGCGCTCTGCGCTTACGAATTTTCGATCAGGTCGCGTATCCTGATGCGAGTTTAGAAGTTTTTTAAACATTCCAAAAAAGCGCGCAAAGCCGCTAAAGAAGTTTTAGCTTCAAAAAATAAAAAAACAAATATTAAACGTCACTTTATTTTTTAATAAATAAATATCCCTGTACAAAATTACATAATTGAATCTTACCCTAAAGTAAGCAAATTAACTTGTGTTATGGGTGTTATTCAACGATTATAGTACATAGAAATACTTTAATAGATACCAGAATAAATTTAATGAAAATTTAGACACATGCCAACATCTAAATTCTCATCACACAAATTTCTGACCCCGATGGAAATCTGTCTTGAGCCTCACGGTTAGTCGGTGGAGTTAGTCGAATCACTAGAACCATCACCTGGTACCCTTAGTGGTCAATAGACTTGACTTAAAAAAAACCTCATATGAAAAACATTATTAAACATATTTCCTCGTGTCGATCCGAGTCCGATAATTACATCTACGTAATAAGAGGCGGGACTTCCATAGATACATAGCAAATCCGAATTTTGTATGAAGTTTACTTAAATTGACACATGACACTTGACAGATAGGTATAACCCGTTTATTTTGAAAGTAAGTCTAAAGGCATTCAGATTTAAGGCAACTAGTGTCATATGATTTAGGTGAATAAAAAACATATCAAACTTATTTTTTTACATGAACTTTGCGCCAAACTGTGCCTTACCAATTCCGGCCGTAAAATGACTCTATCATGTTGGGGTCCCGAGGGTAGCCGCTACACTTGCATATTAATCTGAACATCCCAGTCGCATGTCAGAGACGCAATTGTTACATATATGTTGTCTATGGATTGTCTCCATTCGGAGACAATCCATAGACAATAAAAAAAATTGTGGCTTAAACATGTTTCATACCTCACAGTTGAGATGGTTACGTAATTTTAATATGTTGACGTATTTAATAGTTTGTCGTTTCTATTCCCAGGTTTGCGAGTGTACATTTTCAAAGACGACTTATCAACTTTACCAGAAGCAAAAAAAACTTGGAGGAGGTAAATTAATTTTTTTCTGGTATTAGGTACAGAATTTATAAATCAAATAAATATTAAAACTTCGTATTATTTTCAGGTTGTACTACTGTCATCAGTTATTAAAGTTGGCAGTTTTTGGAGTTTTACTTTACTTAGTTTATTCAGTATTTAAACTATTTTTATAGTAAGACTTATTATGTACATAATATGTAGTAAAGAAATATTGTAACATAAAATATTAAGATAAAATAATATTTTTAAGGAATATTGTTTGACAAAATGTGTGACATAAAACAATATCGCAATGAAAAAAGATATCAATCCAATACCATATGCCTACAACTACATAATAATTTTATGGGGCTTATCAACCTGCTTGATGATTATACTTTCTCGTTTGTTAGTTTAATTTGTAATAACAATTCTAAAAGTTACCAATCTAAGTTATCAAATACCAACTTTAAAAATGAATTGTCTTTATGTTATTTAAATTACGTTTTAATAAGTACCAAGAAGTCATAATAGTACCTAATGATATGTTTCTGGCATTTCGTAATTATTATTATAATACTTCGTTATAATATGCAAAAGGACCTTGTAATTTATAACTTTATTTAATACGTATACGAGTATATAAATAACTATTTTCAACTGTGATAGCTATCGGAATGTTTGCCTTATTTTATTGCATTGCAAAAGATGAGCAAATTATGTTATCATAATCGTGTTTGACAATACCTGCCTATCATAACGAAAAAAACATGCAAATTACTAAATATTGCTTATTAATATTTTTTATTAATTAAATTATTTTATTATGTTTTATTTACTTTAAGTTTATACCTCTGTCTATTGACTTTATTAACGGACGAAACTTCAATAAGTTTAATTCGCGGTTAGAGATTTTTTACTAAGTCTGTCATGCATGTTATTTTAAATTACATAAAAAAGTACAAATGTTAAAAAATGAGATTATAACATTTTAGTCATACGATTTTTTTCAGTTTTTTTTTATCGGTGACTTGTTACTTTTTGACATTTTACCTTTACCTTTTACTCCACAATGTCATAAAAAGCCCTTGTCTACGACGCTTACTAGAAAGATATTACCATTTCTACCGTCATGTGTGAATTTCAAACAACAGTATTTTTCTTGATTGTCAGAATTTTATTACTCTGTGACTAATTGTGCCAAACTATATATCTATAGATCAATAAGAATACGAGTACATTAACTTGAACTATGGCCATTATTATCCAATTGATTATTATTAGATGTAAGATTATGTAGGAATGTACAAAAAGCTTTTTTAAGTTATTTAGTGTGATAGTGAAATCTCCATTCATGTTATTAAAATCCAAGCAATTATAATTGAATTAAGTATCTACTTGTGGACCTACACGTGAATCTAGTTTTTGTCGACCAAAGATCTGAAGTCCATTTGTATGTAATTTTTAATTTGAACGAAACTAAGTAAAAATATAAGTAACGTGTAAATCGGTTTACAATAATTATTATGTTACTATGCAGAGTTCCATTTTGTATAGTCCGATTAACTTACCATATCCATTATTTTATTATTGGTCGTATTATTGCGAATGATGAAGAGAGATTATCTACAAATTTTGAATATAAACTAAAGAAACGGACTAGGTATTTTGTTTTATTTCCCTTTTTATTTCCCCTAAACCCTATCAAAATCGTATCATTTACGATGAGGACACCTATATGCTTTTCATGGTATTAGAAGGCAAGCAAACTGATTTAC
>NJDC01058236.1:0-23788 GCA_002245475.1 Calephelis virginiensis
AATACTGCAGATTATTAGTTTTGTTTAACTCTATTTTTCATTATAGTTTACTGGCCTTAATTAAATGTCCAGCTACAGAATTATAGCTTAAAATTGAATACATGTTCAACCTTTGATATTAAATACTTTTTTTCTATTTATTTATTATTTTATTTGCAGCCATTTAAAGCATAATAATCGGACCAAATTATGCAAATACTGAGAAATCAATAGGGTTTTATATTTATATGTACATAACCGGTTATCGTTCTTCACTATCTTGCATATCCCTAATTAGTTGACCACGACTGTATATGATTTCAATTTACAATTCGCATGATATCGAGATTCAAGAGTAACCCTACTGCTCTTGGTGATGACTGGTGGAAACGTTAAGCAGGGTTTTCACATGTGATGGAAGTGAAAATTTGCATTGTTCTAGAGCTCTAACTTTATTCGTCGTCTGGTCGCGGTGATAAAGTAAAGGTTTTTTCTTACTACATTTGTTATAACGGATTTAAGCAAAGTTACGCATGATTTGATGAAATATCATAACATCTTAAAATGTTTTTACTATATTTCAGAGAAACAGTTCTTCGCCAATCAGATGGCATTCATGACGGAATAGGTGAGTACGATGTGTTGTAACAGCTAGCAGTAGTACAAGTGCAGTTCATAAGTCGTTGGTGGCTGGGATTATGCTATCTTTTACCAATGAAAATATATAATGAAAAGAGATGGAACATTTTCGACATGTCGGATTAGTCCGGATATACTTGTATCGAAATAAAATTAATTAATTTGCAATTTTTGGCCAAAAAATGCATACGTATTGTGGCGTCACAAAACATGAAAAACAGTGCATTATAAATGAATTGGATTTACCGGAAGCCAAAGACCCCTAAATATATCCAGCTCCAAACAACAAACACCACTAAACTATTTTATTAGCACCAACAATACACAGACTACTAAAAATTCAACTTACCTTTCGCTTCGTAACCGAAGCATCATCAGTAGAATTCACACACACACACACACAAAGGTCGAGCAGAAACTAGTGCGCGCGCCCGCGACTCGCTCTATTAATAGGATTTCAAACAAACAGACAGATAGACTTTCTCATTTATATCATTAGTAGATATGAAATACTATAAAATGGGAAACCAAATCCGGTTTTACCGATACCTTATGTTTTAACTTGTTTCTTTTTTACTAGTTTTCTTCGTTAATGTTCGACTATGTCTTCCCTTGTTCATATTCTTGAAACTGACTTGTATTTTTTTATTTTTTTTTTGTATTTAATTATTTTAATGATGTAATTTTCTAAACCATATTTGGTTTGGTCTAGCAATTCAATAAGCTTTACAAATTATTTTGTGATTTATACCCAATTTCATATTTTGACCTACAAATTAAATGACCAACATTTCAAAATCCCAAGTCATCATTTTTCACCACTCAAGAGCAACACTAATTATTACTGCCTATTATTATTTTTAAGATGGCTTTGTTTCTGCTTGAAGATGGAGCGAGCTTGCCATAAAGATCCACCTCGTTAGTCGAGAGGTTAGCGTAGATGCCTAACGCCACTGATCAACTGATAGGCTGGGTTTCGATTTCCAGGTGGGGTCAGAAGTTTATGTGACGTACTGACATATGACGGTGTATTTTTTTAGAACACCATCCAGTTTTTGACTCTGCTCCATATAAAACAGAGAATAGCACTCGACTTACCAATAGTGCAACCTGTATATAAATATAACCTGGAACCAGTCTTACAAGTTACAGATGGTTGAAAAAAAATCCTTGAACGCGCGCCGTCATAAATACGCAATAATAGTAATAATTTGTTGGTTTGATAACATTTAGCAGTGTTTTCTTTATGAACTAGTGAATAAATGACGTATTTTTATTTTAGCACTAGCCCTGTGCTTGGGATAAATTTTTTCTTTCTTTAAAATTTATAGACAATAAATGATGTGTTGGGATTAGATAAGTAATTAATTTTTTGATTAAATTTTGTTGTAATTTCGAATATTGCCAATTAATTAAAATAAGGTACCACTCGTTATGAAAGTTTATCTTCAATTTAATTCTCATATCTACCGAAAGTTTTATTGGGAGATAAAAAAATATGACAATAATAAATTTGAAACTGTTTTTATGAGACTTTTACAAGCGTCTTATAAACATTTCGTTTTTTTCACTTGATAACTTTATTTCTTGTCAATATCTTCACGCCAAGTCCCGTCTGGAGTAGGCAGAGAATATCGAGTGCTATTGAGAGTTATAAAACTGAAAAAACACATTTTGAGTTGCCCGACCTGGGAAACGAATCCGGGACCTTGTGTAGTCGTCGCCAACACCGAACCATTAGACTACACCGAATGTAAATCAAATAATGACATTCGAATTTTTCTTTCGCAGGTGTACCGATTTGGGATCTGACATTATGTTTGTTGGCTGCCTGGCTGGTCATCTTCGTGATAGTCGCTCGCGGTGTAAAAAGTTCCGGAAAAGCCGCTTGGTTCCTCGCTCTGTTTCCATATGTAGTGCTCTTCATTTTACTTATAAGGTAAACTACAAAATGTATTTTACATTTATACAGATTTAACTTTAAAATTTAACCACCGATGGAAAAAGAGAGGTGTCGTAATGTCGACATTTTTATTTTTATTTTTTATGATATTGGAAGACAAACAAGCAGACGGATTTCCTGATGGTAAGAAATTCAAGCCGCCTAGAGACACCAAAGATGGTAATGGTGCGCTGCCAACCTGAGACCAGAATGTTAGGCCTCGAGCAAAAGTAAGTTTACCGGCTACCTTACCTTCCGAACCGGAACACGTCAAGACGTTATGGCGGCAGGAATAGGTAAGGCGGTGGTACCAATCCGGGTGAGTCGCTGCGAAACTCTACCACCTAGACACGGTGTTAGAGATGGTAAGCCTTTGCTCCCCTTTTACGAGCTGCTTGACAGGAAGGCCGATGGTCTAATCTGCAAAGGAGTCCGTCCCACACCGGGGTAAAAATTAGTCGGTAATGTCTGTCTGTAGCATCATAACTTTTGAACGGATGGACCGATTTCAATGCGGATTTTTTTGTTCGAAAGCTAACGTGGAAAGCTAAGGTAAGTAGTTCTTAGCTACATAAGACACATGTAGGATTTGGACGGTAGTATTTGTATTTTATTTTTATTTTATTTATTTACCAATAACAATACTTTTATATTTTTTAGAGCCGTTACTCTCCCGGGTGCTGCTAACGGAATTTTGTTCTTTATTACGCCAGAATGGAACAAAATTTTGGAACTTCGAGTAAGTAATTTAAATTTTGATTGAAAAATAATAAATCATTCCTTATTTTACAAAAAAACATGTGCGTGTACTTAAGTACGCGCTTGAGAAGTTATATTTGATTATGGCATTATAAAAAAAATAAAAATCTGTAACGAAAAGTATAAAAATCGCACTTGTATGAAACTAAATCACATTTGTGAATGTAGCAACATATTTCTAAAGCAGGCAACTTCATTATGTTACTTTTGTGTGACAGATGCGCGCTCATCTTCAAATCACTTCAAATTTCAGTGTCATCATTTTTTCATAACGCGCTTAAAGAAAAATAACTTCAAAAAGTAGCTATAGAAAATAACGAAATCAGTTATAATGATTTTTACACATTTTAGCTTTCCTGTAAGAAAGTACTTAGGCAAGTATCATTCCCGTGTCTGCGGTGCTATGTAAGGCGGATGTATTTTTTAATGGTGACAAAATAAATCTTATGTAGGTACATATTGTAATTATAATTATGGTAGGAGAGAAGAAGAGAGAACCTATTCTTGCTGAGTGCAGAATTCAGGCGCGTTTAATTGTGATATGGGAGATACCTTGTACCATGGTTAAACCTCCAAGCTCTATTATGTATTACCTAGAGCTCTACACAAAGGCGCGTGTGTAGGGTAGTCTCTCTATTTTTTTTTAGAAAATATACAAGTTTAGATGTCGGTGCTTTATGTTTAAATTTTCTTATTTACAAGTAAGTAAGAAAGTAAGAGAAGCAGAAACTGTGAAAAACCAAGTGATCTATGTACAAAGCCATTACTGCGATTACCTATTTGATTGACAATTTCTTCACATCTTCCACATTTGATGCGCTCGCGTGTGATCATTAACTGTAATTATTGATTTAGCGTTTATAGTAGAGGAGACCGTGGGAGATCGACCTTCACCGATCTGATAACCAGATGAGACATATTTTTATTCGAATATAATCTATAAACAAATATGCCTATAATTACTTGCCTATCTGAAAGTGCTCATGGCTATTTTTAATTAAATTAACTTTCATCGGTTTTTTTTTTCATCAATTTCATTCTTTTGATAACCAAATGAATTTTATTTCACTGTTAGTTTTTAACACACAGAACATGCCTCAGAAGCCTTCTCTACTTATTTTTGTGTAATATACCTGGCAAACAGATGTGAACAGGTAAGTCAATATAGGTGACTTCATCGTTCTGCTAACTCATCGAAAGTTATATCAAATTTTAGATTATTTTATTACAAAATCAGTCATATAGATTTGCCTGCAAAAAATCATACTTAAAGCATACATAATTTCATTGAAAATAGCCATGAGAACTTTCAGATAGGCAAGTAATTATAGGCATATTTGTTTATAAATTATGTTTGATAAAAAATATGTCTCATCTGGTTATCAGATCGGTGAAGGTCGATCTCCCACCGGCTCTTAGACTATTAGACGCTCCCTACACCGCTAAAAATATTAACTTCATATGACCCTTTTTTATTCTTTACCATCTAATCGACAAATTTCAAAAACTCCACATCACGCATAAGTGACTACTCTCTTAGCGTCCTAGGCTCCCCTACGATAAAACAAATAGCCTTTAACATAACAAGTACATCCAGTCTTTCGCAAATCATGATCTTAAGAATTAATTAAAATACTTGTTAACAACCAATATTTTAACAATAAAGATTAACGCTAACTAATAATTATAATTTAAGAATGCTTTCAACTATCGCGTCACTTATTTGCGATTGAAAGGATGTAAAGTTTATCTTTGCAATTATTATTACCATTAAAAAAGGATGTATAATCTAATCTTATAATTTAGTAAGTAGGCATAAAATTATATATTCGTGCTGTAAAATATACCTATATCAGTAATGACAACAACTCATTAACTACTACGTATTTCCGTTATTGATAAGGTTTCCAATCGCCTCTGTGGTCTTGCGGTCCAGGTGTTGGACTTGACTGCGTAAGGACCCGGGTTCGAATCCCGGGTCGGGCTTTTTCAAATTTTCTTACAAAAAAATGTTGCTCGGGATAGGACATGTGCCCAGTAGGATAGGCTTGCCACCTAACCACATTGTGGGACTTAGTGTCTTTGGCTAGTCGTGGGTGCCCCTAGTTGTGCCGTGCCCTTCGAGGATACGGACGTGTACGCGTACCCCTTATCGGTTATCGGGCATGTTGCGTTCTAATTTCCTTAAGCATCTGCAACTAAGACATTCGTGCTTACTAAAGGTTCCTAAGGTAGAGCAGAGAGGGACATTTAAAGGCTGTTTACTTGTCTTCAAATAAGAATATCAATTACTACGAAAACATTGAATCACATTGAAATAGCATTCTTAAAACTAAATAAAGTAAAAGTATTGAAAAAATAACATTAAGTTTGGAATAATATAAAAATAAAATGGCGATATAAAAATAACTAATAGAGGGAGTAAAAATAGCAAAATACTGTTGAACTAAACATTTAGGTACTAGCAAGCGGCCCAATAAAACATTTCATCATTGTTCAGGATTGGAGTAGCAGATCATCAGCCACCGTACCTGTTTAAGGTTTATGTATAGCTAATTTAAATATACTAACTTTACCAGTTCACAGAGCAAAAAGAATGAGACAAAGGTCTTGGTACTACAGCGAAATTATTTTATTCTTAAAATTTTTAGAGGGATAGTAAATTTTCACCCTAAATTTATGTATATTTTTTCAGGTATGGTACGCGGCGGTCACACAAGTTTTCTTCTCCTTGTCGGTCTGTTCTGGAGCACTGATCATGTTTTCATCTTATAATAATTTCAGTCAAAATGTGTACAGGTAGGTGCATTGTTAAACGTTACTCAGAATTCGGTTTCTGTAACTTCAGTAACTTAACCATTCAATTGGGATGAAACTTAGCGCTCAAAAGATAAAATTCACATCTCTTTAAACTAAAGTAACGTTTAAAATAAATGTTGTCGAGCATTTAAGTCCTATAAAACTTATTATACTCAAACTTTTCGTTTTTATGGCTTCATGATTAATGCAAAATTATTATAAGAACACCAACCTTATGAGTTAATAAATATAAACAATATTTATTTGCCACAAATGTAACAAAACATTTGTGCCTATTAGTTGTGCAATTTTTAATGCATGCTGATTATAATCTAATAACAAAAGAGGCAATATTTGTGATATGTACAAATCGAGCAACAACGGTCTTTTCCAAGTAGATAAGCGCGAGATCTATCCTTACTCGAATATCGTACCTACTTAAACACTTACTCGTGGTTCCAAAGTAAACTCTTATCAGTATATTACAATTTTCGGTGTGTTTATATAATCTCAGATCAATATTTCTCTATTCCGTAATTATAATATTAAATACAGGAAATAAGTAAAAAAAGCAAGGTGCTGCCTTAAACTGGATAAATGATTATCAAGTCTCATATACTTTTAAAAAGCTCAAAAATATTTGAAAAATTGATTTTATTTGTTTTGTTTATAATACGAATCCCTCTGTATCTCTGTAATCGCCTCTGTGGTCTAGTAGTTCAGTTGTAGGACTTGACTGTGTGAGGTCCCGGGTTCGATTCCCGGGTCGGGCAACTAAAAGGAAATTTGGTTTTTCCAATATTCTAATAAAAAAAAACCTTGCTCGGGATTGGATATGCGCCCGGTTGGCGTAAAGCTTGCCACCTATCACATTGTGGGACTTAGTGTCTTCGGCTAATCGTGGGTGCTCTGGTTGTGCCTCTGCCTACCCTTTTTGGGATATGGGCGTAAAGATACTTACTTACTTAATACGAAGTAGTTAATATAGCTACCTGCACGTAGTTAAACTTCGTATAGTTAACCACACAAATTATAAAGACTTAGGTGTTAACCATGGGCGTAGCCAGGTACGAACAGAGGGGGGTAGCTGCTTCCCTAGAAGAGCGGTCACATCACAGACTAGTAAGAGAAGATCACATAGAGTTGTATCTATCCGAATGACGGAAATCCGCTTCAACGGACTCTATGTTAAGAGTGGGCACAAAAAATATTTTGCGCAAAGACCGAGCCCTGAACGTAACTACCCGCGTTAACAGGTTAGAAAGGAATTAAAAATTTCACCACGGGACTTGAATCCTCAGTAGCTCAATTAGTTAGAGCATTCGTCGGCTTGAGGCGAAAGGTTACATGTTGAAATCCTGTCTGGGGTGAATTTTTTTCTTTCTTTAAAAATGTATAGTATATTCTACTACCAATATTTTATCTTAGCTCTAATGGAACCCAAAGTTTGATGACTGTCTTTAATTTCTGTTTGTAAAAACTGGGCCATTTTAAATGGATACAATTGCTATTAAACGAAAAATAAAATATTTCGCCTGAGTAAAGTCACATAGCTATAAATAGGTGTTAACCACTGTTATTTAAAATACTGTTACTATATTTTTGTTATATGTAATATAACAAAAAAACTGAGATACGTCCCTTTTGTGTCGGGCCTGGGTCAATTTTCTATGGGCCATGACAGTTCTCCTTTCTTAACTGTAGCTTTATTAATTTTTTTTTACTTCAATTTCAGAGATTCGATGATAGTGACAACTCTTGACACGTTCACGAGTTTGATCTCTGGTATCACAATCTTCGGCGTGCTGGGCAACTTGGCGTACGAGCTGAACTACGACGACGTCGGTAGCGTCATCAAGTCCGGAGGTACTGGCCTGGCGTTCATATCATATCCAGATGCCATTGCTAAATCGCCGTTTGTACCACAGGTAAATTATAAGTAATTGGTTTAAATAAATTTACAAAAAAAAAACTTTTTATACGCTTTAGTGATAAAACTCATTTATTTTGATGTACTTCCTTGTTTTGTTACGTATACTATACGTGTTGAATCCGTATACCGAAGAGGTAGGCGAGGGTACAACCGAGGCATTCATATTACCAATCGTAAACTTACCAATCAGTTGTCCTGTTGCTTTTAACCGACGCCAAAAAAGAAGTTGTAGATTAGATTTTGTTTTTTAATTTTTTTGTACGTTTGTTACTCCATTGTTCGGCCGATTATCAAACTATTTTAATGATTACTTTTTGAAATGGTAGGTCATGGTTTCGAAGTGGTCCTATAACCCATGATCTAGTGGTCTTTGAGTTTTAGTTCCTTCAGAATCATTAGCTATCTTTCGGAAAAAAAATTATTATAAAATCGCGACTTAATACCTTAAAAAATAGTTGAAGTCGGTTTTTGCAGTTGTACCTATAGCGCTTATTACACTTGTTTGTAAATATTACAGTTGTTTGCGGTACTATTCTTCCTGATGATGGCAGTCCTGGGTATCGGCAGCGGTGTGGCGCTGACGTCGACGGTGAACACCATGCTGCTGGACTCCTTCCCCAAAGTGCCCACCATCGTTATGTCTGCTAGTATTTGCATCGTAGGATTCTTAGTCGGTCTCGTTTATGTTACACCTGTACGTATCTACTTTCTAATCTGTATTTACTATCTGATATTGTAGAGATATGGTAAATGGTTTAGGGTTTCATGGTAAAATTCAACGGTTCATTTAAATTCATATCAATGCCTTATCCACACGATCAAAGCCTTTTCTACTCCTGTCACTTGATCAGTGTTCGTGTTATTTAATAATAAACACCCCTTCTTCAAGAATCAGAATAATACAACGATCGGACGAACTTACGAACGAAATACGTAATGCATGCTAAAATACGTAAAATACGTATTTTAGCAATATACTGTTTTTTTCAAACAAAGCAATTATGGATCTTGGCGACAAAAATACACAAGATTAACATTAATATGCTTTATAAGGCTAGTGTTTCCAAAACACGATTCATTTCACTTTGCTCGATAGAAAAAAATCAAAAAGTTAACCCTTTTTTGAAAGCAAAACCCATCTATCTACTTCAGTTATGAAAATGTCGACACCAGATTTTTAAACATAGATAAGTATTATACCTAAAAGATAACTGTTTCAGTTTTTATATTTTTTTTCAAATTACTTTTATTATGTCAAAAATAGTGATTTGGCGCTTAAGACGTTTACTTTAGAGCGCAATATTTCATAGTAATCATGGAACGGGGTAGTGCGCTGATTGGCTCTTCTGGCTGACTAAGTATGGGGCCTTAACTAAATGTTGGTAATTCGCCAGTATTGTGTTCAAGAGTACCTAAAATGAAATACTCGATTCCTATTTCCAATATTGCATGAATCGAGCTTCGAGAGTAACCCTACAGACCTTAAAGAAAATCATATGATTCAACATCTCGGTCGATACCTACAACGAAATATACAGACGAATTGCTGACAGGAGTATCAATCCGTTTTGAGTCTCTTAAAGAAGTCACCGCATTTTATCGAAACCGAAAGGGATTTGTGAAACAAAAAATGTAATAAATTTTGTTGGATTTTCAGGGTGGACAGTATGTTCTAGAAATAGTCGATCATTATGGCGGTACTTTCATGAGGCTATTCGCGTCTATAGCAGAAACTATCGGCGTCTGTTGGATATACGGTGAGAGGTGTTTGTTAATTTAATTATATTTTGTTTGTTTCCTTGTTTCCTCTGCCACCTTGGCTGGCAGCTCGTCACAGGCGACCATCACCAACAAGACCACTGGTGGTAGCAAAGAGTATATAAATACTAGGTACGTAATAAGAGGCGGGACTTCCATAGATCCATAGCAAACCCGAATTTTGTATAAAGTTTACTTAAAGTGACACATGCCACTTGTCATAACATTGTGAAAAGGTATAACCCGTATAATTTGAAAGTAAGTCTAAAGGCATTCAGATATAAGGCAACTAGTGTCATACGATTTAGGCTAATAAAAAACATAGCCAACTTATTTTTTTATACGAAAGTTGCGCCAAACTGGGTGATAGTGCCGTGCATTAACTTGCCAGTGTAACGATCCATTTGGCACTCGTATTCCGGTCCCGAGGCCAGAGGGTAGGCTTGTAGTTAGTCTTGCCCGTTAGATCTAACGGTTCTAACCCATACAATGCCTATCTAAATTGAGATAAGAAATGGGGACCTAAGACCACCCTGGGAAAGCGATGTAACTAAAACATGAATAGTGTCAATAGACCATGTTTGTCTCTTGCCATTAGAAGCGATATGTACCAAGACATACGAAATATATACTTACATACATACAAAAATAGGTTTATAAAATATGTAATTCTTTTAACTTGGCTACTAAAAACAGAATATTGCGTTAGTTTTTGACATTAGCCGTCTTATTAGTAAACAGAAACTAAAGTATTCCAAATCGACATTGTAGTCTTTACTACACCGTAATACAGTCTATATCATGTTAAATCTTAGAATACTTTAATCTATGTTTTAATTAATAAGAACGTATATGTTTATTCTCCTTTCAATATGGCGGACTTTTTGATAGAACTATTTACTATAAAGTACCCTCATGAAATGGCTATCAAATGAAATTCGAAAAAAAAAGTCGTTACTGCAATTAAAACCGTGTTGATTAACTGACTCTTCTTTTATTTGTTTTTTTTATATATTGCAGGAGTTGAGAATCTCTGTCTGGACATCGAGTACATGTTGGGCGTGAAGCCGTCTTTCTACTGGCGGATCTGCTGGGTTATAGTCACGCCGCTTATGATGTGTGTAGTGTTCTTCTACGCCATGATCAATGCTGAGAGGATACTCTTTGCAGACACATATTATTACCCTGAAGGAGCATATTGTAAGACTTACCTACACTTTTTTATGACAGGCAAACAAGCGGACTGTTATCCTGGTCTTAAACTAGCCGTCGTTCCTGTCCTAGTGTAACTAGTAGGGTCCTGACTCCTGTGATGTTAAGTCTCTTCCGTAGATGAGTAAGTTTTAGCTACCCTGTAAAGCGCAACAAAAAAATGACAAGCTCTAACTTATTGGAGTCAGCTGGGAAAACGTAGGTAACAATTCATGTGATTTCGCAAAAAAAATTTACCATCTCACCAGAGCCACGGATTTTGATCAAACTGATTCTCTTATGAGGGAAGTTTTTCGTTTCTGATGAGGGTCCGGATGCACTGGATAGAAAAAACCATTTAGATCACCAGGCATCTCGTAGAAGACAAGCATAAGTTATCGATCATTACCAAAAAGACCACTAGTAGAGTGCTGTCTAGTACCTTGCCTAGGTAGGGCTCCATCGCCTTACCTATTCCTGCCGCAACCACTCCAGTTGTCAAGTTCTGGTTGGAATGGTAGGATTGCCAGTAGACTTGTACAACAAGCTTGAGATCGTTCTGAGATGAGAGCCTGATACCACGTAAGGGACTTGGCGTGAAGATGTATATAAGTATACTTATATTAAATAATAAAATAACTAATCAATAATCACATGATTTCTTAACGTAACGTGACCCCATTACTTACGTTTTACGCAGTCGGGATTTATTATTTTTTCCTTGTATTTTTTAATTATTTATAATTAAAATTAATAACTCGAAAAAAATTGTCGCAGAAAAAATAAACCTTCAAAACTAAACTGTGAATTATTTGTTTTAGTGGCTGGAGACATGCTGCAGTACGTTGGAATGGCCTTAGTTCCTTTGTTTATCATCATAACTTTATGGAAATACAGATCTAAGAATGTTTGGGAGGTAGGTACTAAGCGTTCTGTTGTTTGACAGTCTCATAACTCATTGATTAATTAAACGTAACGCCTAACGCCTTCGACAAGGCCCGAGTTAGATTTCTGCCAGGAGCATGAACAGAAGCCTGTTATTCTGTGTCTGAGTATTTACGCTGCCTCCACACAATGGGCCATGATGGCTCATGACGACGTTCACGATTGTGTAGAGGGCGTAATCGTCTGTGAGCGGCCATGATGGATTGTAATCGAGCGTGATCGCCGCTGTGTCGGTTTTTCGGACAATTATCAAAGGAAATTCGTGCCATGATCGACGGCGCGTCCACACGATCGTCGATATTTGTCGGTAGTGTAATATTGGGGCTCTTGCATTTAAACTTTTTTATATTCTGGATTTCTTATTAAGATATTTAGAATATCGCATACAATAAAATTTACGTTTATCACTGTGTCTATACTTTTTAAGGGTTAAGTAGACGTTAACAACAAAAGCTAGTGAGTAGTGTAGTTTTTTCGGTCAATTTAGAATTATTTACCTGATCTAAATTGTTGGTAGGTTAAAATTTTTGTTTTTTACGGATAAATCCAACAACAATTAGCTCGGCTCGAAACTTTTAAACACTAGCCTTGTAGATCCGTGAAAACAAATTCGCGGTAAGACTAATTAATTCTCCCGGGCCAATTATGATGCAAAAATGGTTTAGAACTTTTTCATTGATTTTGAAAATATATATACAGGAGTAGATTCTGCAGCTTTCTCCTTTTTTCAGTCGGTTAAAAACTGATATAAGCTAGTCGAGCCAAAACATATTGGAATATAATAGGATTGATAGGCTATGCATGTTAGAGTTAAGGGTTTCGGCTTTATGTGTGTTATGATTATGAACAAAATATTATTATAAAACATTCAAACATACTAATATATTCATACATAAAACTCTGAATGAAATTAATTAAATATAGTTGTTACCGACTTACCGAATTTAAAAAAAATTAAATCGTGTTATAACTTTTTTTAAATCTTGTGTCATATGTAAACTTAAGGTTCGTCGACAGCTACTAATGCGACCAACAGCCGCCTTTTAAGTATATAACAGTTGTACCCAGATTGTGGATATGTGCTTAGAATTAAAATAAGGGATACTTCTTTCAAGGTCTTTCAAGCGCAATCATAGGCGGTCTTCATTCAATTCATAACTAACATACAGTAAATTATATCAATACATTACTTGAAATATCACCGTCTTTAAATTCTGAAGTCTCATAAAACCGAAATAACGACGGTAAATCAAGTTAGCATTGATTTGATTATTTTTAACGAGATCAACGTAAAATATGTTGAGATTATTGCCAAGAGCGTCAGTCATGCCAATTCTAGTTTATAAAAATTTCGTTGCTGAAAACATTTGTAAATATTTTATTGTTAAACTATTTTAAATAGTAAGCAGATACGTAGAAAATGAGAATTTCGTCAATGTTAATTTTAATTGCAGTAGCTATTTAACAGAATCATAACGTCAGTAACTTTGATTTACTATATTTGGTTTTCAATTCAATATGGTCGGTAAAATCAACCTTTAGTGGGCAACAAAACAGTGCTGTCTTCTGATTACTACAGTTACTACAAAATCGTAATCTGATTTTGTACACCATAACATTGTTCGGTCAGTTCATAAATATAAACTCCATTGCATTAATTACTGCGGTAATATTTTTTTTTCTTACAAATCATCAATCAAACAAAGTTATTTTGCAGGTCATAAAATTGTTTGCTTAATTCTGACATTTTTTAATTATCTGAAGTAGCGGGGCTCTATGATACAAGTATTTTTTAAATTAAAACATAAATACCAACTTTATTCGTGATGCAAAAGCTCCAAAATTACCCTACTGAAAATAGCTACCATACAATATTGTAATCAAATTTAAATAGGTCGAGACGTCCGTCTCGTACGACTGCCAATGCACAAATGAGTAATGCTCGATTCACTCGATTGTGTGGAGGGTAGCGCAATCATAGAGGCGATCTTCGCACATTCTATCACGGGCCATTGTGAAGAGGCGACGTTACATCTGTTTTGATACATTTACAAGTACATAAGTATCTTCACGCCTGTCCCCCAAAGAGGCAGACGTACAATCGAGGTACCCCCGCTTAGACGAAGATACTTAGTTCCACAATGTTATAAGTAGGAAATTTATCGCCAACGTTTTTTTTATTAGAAAATTCACGCATTCTATTTTTCTATGCTTTACTTTCGTATTATTACGCAATGATTTCGCTATCATCGAACATATTTTTATCATCATTTAACGAAATCAAAATTGCCTAATTGTCTGCTAGGTCATGCTTAAAAAAATGACAAAGCAAAGACAGCCACACATCAAGTTAGTTACTGGTAGCCTCTATATTATTTATCTATAGAGTCTAATTTCCTATACGTGACTAATTGAGTGGCTATTGTGAAACGGTTTACAGAGGGGTGCCAAAAGAAAACTATAAATAATTATCGATAATGTTTTTGGACACGTAGGTATCGATGTCGCGTTGCTTATTAGTTAAAAATGCTAACGTCATTTCGTTTTGATTTTCAGACAATCCGAACAGCGTTCCGAAAGAGGCCAACGTATGGTCCAAAGGAAACTGATAATTTTGAAAGATGGAAGGATTTCAGGCGAGAAGCAAAGCAACAACGTGAAATGAAAAGAAAAAATTGGTTCCACCACTTTCTAGTGATTCTTTTTAAAGGATACAGATAGTGCGAATGTAACAATGTAAAAAAACATCTCTCTATTTATTTTAAATTAAATTATTACTATCCCGAAAAGTATTATTACTTCCTTTAATATTAGTATTATAATTAAGATACAGACTACACTTTTCAAAGTCTCATGAAGTTCTTCTGAATACAATTACAGTAAACCTTGTTATCGATACGTCGTTAATAATTTACTACTCAAGTATTCCGAAATCTATGACTGGTTGTGCCTCTTCGGGGATATGGGCATGAAGATGCTTTTTTTTCGATGACTACCTACCCATCTCAATCCAAATCTAAATTAGATTTGAGGTAATTGTTTTAAACTGCCAAACATATCTATGAAGTAAATGTTGTGAAAACTATAATATCCAGACATTAAAAACGAAATAATATTAAATTTCTTCACACACACCCGTTTTTTAAATAAAAATGACTTTACTTAGGTAATACTATTTACCTATTGCTTTAAAATCTTTAGTGCTGTTGAAATATGAATCCTGGGACTGGCTGCACAGCTAAGAAAGAATAAATAGAATTGCTGTGGTATAACTTTGATGTGGTTTGTTTACTGTTAACATTTTTATATGTCGGTACCGTCAGTAACATCTAACCAAATAGGTATTGAACGTTAAATCAAAAAAGTGCTTTTTATCTTTAGTTTCAAAGCCCTGATGATGCGGTAAAAAGTGAAACCGGTTGGCTAGAAAGTGTTAAATAAAATATACAGTGGATAAGTGCAAGTGTTATCTCCAAAAAAACGTGTATATACAATGGAATTCCACCAAGTACCGATGATAGGAAGTATAGATTCTATGTTATTGACTTGAATCTGGAACAATACCTTGGATTTAACATTTTTGAAATGACAGTAAAACTAGTTTCATATTTTTACGATACATAATGGAGAAGTTTCCCGCTGTTAAAATTTCAAAACTAACAAATCGTTAGAAACAGATTTGAAATTCAATAACAATTCTATATTATTTAAAGTTGTTAAAGCAAATGTTTATAAAAAAATATATATGAGCATGGATTCGTCTGACTGTTATGTCAGCATAGTTTTGATGTAAGTTCAGTCTCGTAACTTTTAATTGTCACAAATATATTAACCATTCTATAAATTGTTTCATTACTTTATTTTTTTAAATACTACAAGCAATATGTGGGAAAGTTTCTTACTGTAGATGGCCATTGGCGTATTCAGAAATAGATTTGTGCTTATAAATTACAAGATTACAGCTTATCAATTCGATTTTTATTGTAACGGTGCGCGTCTTTTTAAATAAATGATTTATTTACCTATCCTGATACAACATACTTATTTTTAAAGTTACACTATTATTTGTCATAATACGAAAAGTGATGATCTGGAAATGCCCAATAAAATACCAATGTTTTAATTTACGTGTTTTATTTATTAAATATCTGACATATTTAGAAATAATGTAGAACATTTAAACTCCCTCTGCCTAAAATGCTAGGTAATTAATATTGTGAAATGGATATAACCGCAAAACACATAATGCAGTACGACACGCTAACTAGAAACTACTTATGCTTAGATTTCTTCTTCTTTTTACTTGACTTTTTCTTATGTTTACGTTTCTTTTTCTTTTTCTTATGATCGTCAGAACTGGAATCTGAGTCACTATCACTGTCACTGACAGCGCGTTTCTTCTTTTTCTTAGTACGTTTTTTCTTCTTCTTCCGCTTACGAGCATCAGATGATGAAGAAGATGACGATTCATCGGAATCACTAGAGGATTCGCTGTCAGAATCGGGCTTCTTCTTTACATTAGTCAAATCTAATTTTATGGTATCACTGTCGAGTTTGGCTTTTTTCGCTTCACTTCCACCAGTCAGTGAGGCTTCACGCGAACCAACGCGTTTTTTGTCAACTTCCTCCTTTGTTTCATTTTCCGACTCAACATTTTCATCATAATCAGGTTCAAAGTGTGCCTCATCCAATGTGGACTTTTTCCTGTCACGTTCAGTTGCTGATTTCACATCTTCATCATTCTTTTTCTCCTTGTGAGAATCCTTTTTACTATCTTCAACATGCTTTTTCTCATCTTTAGATGTTTTACTATAATCTTTCTTTTTAAATACAACTGAAGTTTCTTCTGCTCTTTTATCATTTTTAATTATTTCTATTCTACCAATATTCTCGGTTTTCCTTCCTCTATCCCTATCTACTGTAACTCTACGATACGGTTGCTGTTCACGTTTGGGAGTTTTGGATCTCGACTTAACACGTTCTACTGTACTTTGCACAACACGTGGTTCTCGTACCCTTCGTACATCATCAACTTTACCGCCTAATCTATCTTTTACTGACAACCGGGGCGGCGGAGTTTTAGAATATCGTCTTTTTCTTTCACTTAATTCTCCGGATCGGTTTTCAGCTTCTATTACTGGCACAGTAATTTGAATATTATTCAAACCTTTAGACGGACCTTCATCACCGTAAAGCTTAAGGCGGTCGCTACTTATCTTTTTAATTTCTATGGGTCTTAAAGAACTAATAGCCTTAGCAAATATTGCATTCTCCGCGCGTTTTATGACCTCTGACGTTACTTTATTTCCGTCTTCATCTTCGTCCGGTGAAGTAATCTCTCCAGGTTCTTTTGTTTTCTCTGCATTATCCTCATCCACCTCCCACTTAGACAACGCTGGTAAGGGGGCTAACATTTCTTTACCGCCACTTGTGCCTTCTATATCAGCTTCCAACTCATCAGCAGGAACTTGCAGTTCGATACCATCAAATGGTTCCTCTTTGGCGTTTTGGCTTTCTTGAACACTATTTACAGCTTTTTCTGTGACATTGTCAGGTTTAACATAGTTTTGCACAATTTCTTTATCTACGGTTTCGGCGGCTTCATCACCGTATAAGTCATCTGCTGCTGCCTTTCCCTTCGCTTCCGTTTTAATTATTTCTTTTTTTATTTGAGTCTGCTTATTAGTGTCAGCGGGTTCGGTCTTTATTTTGATTTCTTGAGAATTTTCTTTATCATCATCTGGTTTTTGTTCATCTGCCGTTTCTGATTTATCCTGTTCATCATCGTCTTTTTTATTATCTCTTTCCTTTTTCTCCTTTTTATCACGCTTCTTTTTCTTTTCAACCTCTTTCTCCTTTTCTTTCTCTCGTTTTTTCTTCTTCCTATCCTTTAATTTCTTTTCTTTTTCTTTATGCTCCCTACTTCTTTCAGCAGAAGACTTGTCTCTAGATCTATCTTCTTTTTTATCACGTCGCCCTTCGCGTTCACGAGAACGTTCCCTAGATTCACTTCTTCTTTTGTCTCTATTCCGTTTTGGTGATGCACGCAATTTTCTTTCTGGAGAAATTTTGTCATGGCCTCTATCTTTTTCTTTCTCATACTCGCGACTTCTGTCATAATCGCGGCCTCGGTCATCTCGAGTTTCTCTGGATTTATCATATCCTCGCTTATCGATATCACGAGACCTTTCAGTTCTATCTGCGGGGTCCCGATTATCATTAAATCTTTCACGATCTCTGCCCTCTCTTTCTCTGTGCCGATCATTTTCCATTGGATTACGCCTAAAACTACCTCTGCTTCGCATATTATGTCTAGAACCAGAACGCATATCCCTATTTAAGTTGTCATCTCTATACGCATCTCTATAATTTGGATCATGATACGGAATTGGAGCTCCATCTCTATCACTATTAGGAGGTCTAAATGGCGCACCAGTTTCTCGGTAATTATGAGGTGCGCTATCACGGAAATTTCCGTCTCTGTATGAAGGGTTTCTATATGAACCATCCCGAAACAGAGGAGGCGGGCCACCTCTAAAATTACCGTCGCGGTATGGAACTGAATTACCAGCATCTCGAAAAGGTTGTCCATCTCGATATGTTACTGGTTGATCTCTGAACTGATGGCCTGGTCGGAAATTATCTCGAAATCTTTGAGGATGATCAGCAACATGTACCGGAATTTCAGTTGGCACTGAAGGCATGCCACCATCCCTGTATCCACCAGGAGGCCCATCTATAAATGGAGGTCTATATGATTCCCTATAGCCAGAAGGTGGTACTCTGTCACGTTCTGGCATATTAGGTGGTCCAAACGAAGGTTTTTCAAATGGTGATGGCTCAAATCCAGGGACGGTTGGTTCAACGCCAGGAGGAACTTCATCAAATGGTGGAGGACCATCATAACGACCTCTATACCCTGGAGTTGGATCATTTGGTATGAGGTTACCTAGCAAAGGAGGAGGTTTACCGCCCATGGGAGGATATCCTGGAGGAGGACCATTGTTTCGAGGCCCATATCTGAAACAATATTATATATGAAGATTATAGTTATGTCTGATAAGAATATATTTTTAAATATTTGGAAATACAACGAGTGTATATCATATTTATTAACATTGAAAAACGAACATCTTTAATCTCGCAATAAACATATTTAATTAAAATAATGTCAAAATTGCCACCTCACGAATCGAACCTGGATGACGCAAATGTATGATTCTTGTCCATGATCTAAGATATGACAGTGCTGATGTGGCAAGAACAAGTTACAGTGAAGACCATATCATCATAAAAGTACATGCTACTAAAGTTAGTGATGAATACGTCTTCACAATAATACGCAATTATCGCATTAGAATACCTAACAAAAAGTTAGAGATAGGAATACTAAGTACTTTACGACGGCAGACCAAGTGTTACTTTTTTATTTTGTATCTAATACGAAAGTATTGGGTTAAAACATATCAATATTGCATGATGCTCATATAAAGGTGAGAAAAAAGATATCGTACAAATTAGGAAGTAAAAAGCAGACATATTAATAAATAATTACTATTTTTAAAAGAGAAATAAAGCTATTAAAATATTAGCTGAATTAGACATTAAAATGTAGATGTTTTTTTTTTGTTTTGTTAAAGCCACACATTGTACAAAAATCGTGTAAACTAATGAGTGTAGCATTAAATTTTATTTAGTTATTTAATGTTATATTTTAAAGGAAAAAAAATAGAAAAATAAGTAGTCTCAATATACTCATTTTAATTAAATTTCTATGACGCTTTAGTGTAAAAATGAGTAGATTTAATGAAGTAGGTGATTAATTTTCTGTAATACAGGATTATAATTAAAGTAACATTTTGAGAGACGGTTTAGAATCAATAGCACTTTCGATTAAAAAATAATTATTTGAATTTGTATTTATTTCAAAAAAATAAAAAAAATACAAATTACTATTTTTTACCCGTAACGTAAACAAAGCATTTAGCTGACTTCCACAAACTGCAATCGTACGCGCAGGCTGGTGACGTCATCTCTCGTACAGGGTACGATGTAGAGTAATGATTTAAGTATTTTAGAGACTATTTGAAATGTCTTTTACAGAAATTATTATCAAAATTTGGCTGGTCCTTTAAAGGTAGCCCTGTATTGTGTAATTTGTATTTGTGGCAAAACCTCATTTAATTATATTATGGTGGTCTGTACAAGCTTGTAATTTTTTACTAAAATCTAGCCGCCGGTAAATGCACTTTTTTTGTAGGTATAAATCCGTCAAAAATTATATATTATACACCCTATGTATGTATTTATGTTTATAAGTATACACACACGACTTTTTTATGAAATAATGTTGCTGTTTTACTTGAAGATAATTTCTGACATTAAACAAAAACCCCAAAGTAAGCAAATTATTTGCTTGTGTTATGGGTGTCAGTCAAAGATTCTAATACAAAGATTTCCTTAAATATATGTCAAAATAAAATTAATAAACACCCAGACTCCGAGTCTGAATCATGCAGACATCTAAATATTCATCACACAAATGTCTGCCCTCGTAGGGAATCGTATAATTTTCTTTTATTTCACCTACAAATATTGATGATTAAATTATTATTATACATGAGCCTAACTATCTCAAGGAAGCTTTCGAGTTTTCTGGAACCCTGTATTAGTTTAATGTAAATTGATATAATTGCAATTACTTTAATACCGTTTCTTTGTAAAGCACAAAAATAATAGAACATTTTTGTAGTAATTTCATCGCATCGTTAATGTTAAATAACTTTAAAAATAAACATGGCAGGAATGTATTCTCTCAGAGGTTAAATTTTAGTAAGTTTTATCATTTTAAATGCTTTTATCACGTCCTACTTGTGTCCCTTATCTACGCTAAGTTCTTTTTATATCCAAAAATACACTACTACTCGATTTTACAGGCCGTTTGTACTCACCATATGCTATGTATGTTTAAAGAGTGTTAGGATAAGTCGTATACTCTACAGATACCATTTGGTCGTCGTAAATTTAAAAGGTACATATGAATTTTAACAGAAAAACGTTGTTAAACTACTAAATCACCTTAAGGGCGCAATAATTTTATTACTTAGTTCACTTGAACGAAATGGTGTCCATGGTGTATATGAGTTCGAAAGTATATGCCCCTAAGGATAATATATTTTAAAATAATCAAACTTATTCGTTCATTAGTCAAAAATAAAACAACAACAAATATTACAACTGTATAATTATACTTGACTTAAAAAAATATATTAGACTTCAATTCATGAAATAATAAATAATAAAATCACATCTTTAACAATTATAAAATAAACATATCACATGAATAACACGCATCATATATAAAACTTAACTTACATCTTCCATACAATTTTTAAATAATGGTGAACAATAAAAAGAAATATGCATTCAAATCCTCCAAACTGCGTTCAGTTTTTATATCATTATTTACGGGACTTCATAAAATGAATAACGGTAAGTTTAAAACACCGTGTTGTTACCACATACTACCTTCTCAAGATAAATAAAATTTTAAATTACAGTTATTAATAATTCGTGAATTACACTCTTTTTAAATCATATCGAAAATTAATTCGTAACAGAAATACATTACTAAGCCGAGACCGCACTGCGAATTTTCAAAGCCGTTTTTTTAAGTGGAAATAAATCCGCGCAGCGTTTTTTTAAATTTGTATAAGATCACAGATTTTTACCCACAATTTTTTTACCTCCAGTGTGAACACTCGTATATGATTCAATGTGTTACAGAATTGCGAGAAAAAAACCGCGCGGTGAACATTCGCAGTGCAGGCTAACCCTAACATATTATTGTGCAAGCGTACATTTCAAGGTCAGGAACAAAGTTCTTGCGACGAGTGCAAAAAGATACCGTGACTGAGTTTCCTTTGACAAGAAAGCTGGTGTACAAAAACATGATGAGAGGTTTAGATAGGATTTCTTCTCGATAGTTCGTACTTTAATCCCTGTTATTCAGTTGTAACAATGAGTAAATGATAGCTTAAATTGTTACACAGTATAAGGATGAATCAAAAAGTTTTTAGAAATGCATGTATTTACCTTTTTCAAACTAAAGAGTGTCAATCACACAATATTTGCGCAAACTGTGACATGTTACTGTCAGTTCGTTGGCACGTAATAAATTGTTTTGTACGACGCGCTGCTAAGAACACAAAATCATGTTAATGTTATAAATGCAAAAGTTTGCATGTTTGTTTGTTGTTTGTTACTCGTTCAAGCAAAAACTGATGAACCGATTTTTATAAAATTTGGCACACACATAGGATAGTTTTTATTCCGAAAAAATGTTCCTGTGGGACCACTAACCACGCGGGCAACAGCTAGTTATAAATAAAAGTGTGTTACGTGGGGTGATAAAATATCTCAGCATTTTTTCGGCATTCAGTAGAGTAGGGGTTGATGCGTCCTGGGTAGCTGGCTGAATTAAAATTAGGTAGATCAAGCTATACAGATGACCCCCGTTCGGGGCAGTCTTCGAACAGGAGAAAATGTCAAAACGGTTGAGAAACATATTGGAAGACAGAAGAATAATTTGAAATCATATAGCTGAGATCTTGAAGATATCATTTCGAAGCATTTAATTTACTTTAACTGTTAAGGTCAAAAAAGTGTCGTCAAGATGGGCGCTCCGAATGTTAAGACGCAAATAAAAAATTACGTTTGGAAATTTCTCAGAGTAATGTCGAAAAGTTTCTGCGAGATTCGGATTTTTTTGCCATCTCCTTGTCACTATGATTGAAACGTGGGTTTCGATCCGGAAACTAGAGACAAATAATTCTCCATCCACTAAGAAAATTCAAGTTGGCTGGCAAAATTATAGTATCAGTATTATAAAATAGTTAGGAATCCTTTTTATTGATTACATTTTACGGTTGGTAAAATAATTTTACCGCTGGCAAAATTTATTGATTACATGCCAAAAGGCCAGATATTATGCAAATTTGATAACAAAAGTGCGTGAAACGATTAAAAAAAACGTCATAGAAAACTGTCGTTGGGCGGGTTGTTTCAAGACTCATAATCATGATCATGATCGAAGTTGCGCTCAACGCAATGCACTGTGCTGGTTTTATTCTTCTTGACCACCCACCATATTCTCCAGTCTCTCCAGTCTTAGACCCTTGTGCTTTCCATTTATTCCCAAAAGTTATAGGAGGAAATTGGTAGAACAAAACAAAACAAAATTTCGAGAATCAATAAAAACATTTTTTTTCATAAGGAAGATAGTAAAGCGTTATTATAAATTCATTGCACTGAACAGGTATTTTAATATTTTATAGAATATATTATGGAATTACCAAACATTTTTGGTAAATTTTTAATTTTTTTCATATGGATTCCAAAAAAATTTGATTCACCCTCGTTAGTTGGATCTATTATGAGAAAACCTATTTTATACGTAGGAAAGGATTTGTAATTATTATATTTTATTCACATATACATTTTACATAATTTTCATTGCTTAACCAGTAATAAAACTAAATCTGTACAAAAAGCATTTTTTTAAACAATAATATTATGTATTGTATAGGTACAGAGTACAAAGCTTATAACGAGAGCTATAAAAATTTTTGTCGGTTTGTCTGTTCACTTTTCACGCAAAAACTACTTAACGGATTTCTACTCATCTCAATTCCTATCCACAGTCATAATTCATTCATAATAGTATTCATAATATACCTGAAATCACAAGTCACAGCTAGCATTAATACAATACAATACAAATATTCTTTATTGTACACCATAAAAAAAGTATACATCAGATCTTAAAATTTAAGTTAGAATAA
>NJDC01058236.1:29291-47281 GCA_002245475.1 Calephelis virginiensis
CCATAGTCAAGTAAAATCATTCGTGTCAAACGCATGGTAGTGTAGGTAATGTTTTATTTATTAATTTAATGTACTTTATAAGCATTATTATTGAAAAATATAAACGTCCTGCGCTTCTCCTACACATAAACTATAAGTGTGCGAAATTTTTTGTAAAAAGGGGTCCAAAGTTTTGGCATCACGTATTAACACATCACGATTTCAACCAAAAAATATAATTGACCAATCACAGAGCAAGCAAATAGATCCCCTACAATTCCCCTAAAAATCGTGGAAAGTTTGTGGGAAGATTTATTAGAGTCAATATAAAAAGAGCCATTAATAACATTCCTCTGAATCTCAAGAAGTGGAAAGTAATTTATTTGACGAACAGACTAAAAAGAAAGCGACGCGATTCTCGTGGTCAACAGTAGAAATGTAATTTCACGAAGTCCATCTCCTCGACAGAAAAATGAGCAACGTAATTGGACTAAAATTGTCTTCTCTAGTGTCTTTCTCACTTTCAATTCAGGTTTACTTTATCTGCTGATAGTGGTATTCAAACAGTAAATCGAGTATTTTCAAGTGAATCAAAAAACGTGTTTATCAGGAAAATTTTAATACAAAATAGTTGAAACATGAAACAAAATTGTTTGAGAATCTCTGACTTCCGAGTATTGTAGAATATGTTAGTGAACCAGATAATACACCAAAAAATAAAGAAAAAATCGAATTCACGCCAAAAACTATTTCAATATCCCAGATCAAAAGATGGCGTCAACATTGATTTGCAAAAAATACAATGAACCGTATGTTTCGAATCCAGTTTATGTGACTGTTGAAAATATGCGCAATATTTACTTATAAATCTTCAAAACTTATGTAATACGTAACTTTATTCTAATATATTAACAAAGACTTTAGAATATTGTTTTTACAAGTTTTGACCCGTCCTTATTTGGCACGGCTATATTTCCCATCTCTGACGAGGAATATTTTTCCCAAATCGAGGATTAACTTCAATATACCCATTTTATTTTAATGAGTAACAACACCTAAAAATTGATTTTTTTTAATATAACTTGAACATTATACTTATAACTTACCTTAGTTTACATATATTTTGTGTATGTAAATTTCATCACATTTTCATAATGAAGAGTAGTATAAATACTATTACAAAATTACCAAACGATCATTAAAATAACACATCAGTCTTTTCGTTTCGTTACATCACTCAAATGTACATTCCAAATATTAAAAATATCGTTGTATCAAATAATAAAACTATAACAGCAGAATCAAATATTTAACAGATAAAAAATATAAAATGTTAGATCATCTATTCGTTACACTTTTCTTTGAGTTAAGATATCGCCAAAGATTTATTAATTTCTTATATACAAGATGCTTAGCATTCAAAAGTGAAACAGATTATTCCAATGATCCTTTCTAGTACAAATGCGCTACAAAAATGTAAATGAAAATTTGTTCAACTGCAACCACTGGCGATTATATTAGAAATAATTGATTTATTTTGTAACGCACTTGAAAAATTCGTCAAATTCGAACGCATTCAACTGACCCAAATTTGCCGATTTTCATTGTGATAACTAATTTCATTTTTTTAATAAATTATTAAAAAAAATATCATAATATCTTTATATAAAATAGATATATGATATAGTTAAAAATTGACACATAACTCTTAATATTTCTGTAAATTTGTGAAAGTATTGCTAAAATCAGATTAGAAAGTATGAAAACCCTCTTCTCTTAATACATATCTACATATACATACCTTCATAAGTGTTATGGCCCACAAATGACTGATAGAATTTTTAATGGGTTTAAATGTTTGCCAGCCAAAGTTCAGATTTCAAATAATTATTTTAGAATTTTATTGAAGCTACTTCCTTATAATCAAATCGAAATAATAAGACTTTTTAAACTTAAATTCCCAGTGTTACAAGGACTCTTTAAAAACTTGGCTATATTGATCAAAATGTAACACTTAGTAAAAATAGGAATTACTATAATTACTTGATTACGAATACTAACCTAAACAATCACTATACAACAATAAAAGTTGGTAATATTAGAAGAGACCAAGAGGTGACTTGGGTAGTTAGTTAGGAACGTCAGATTATGATGATGGAGAAACTTTATATCAATTGATGAAACACCTTATAATGTATCAACTCTCTTTATAGAGACCCACAAGTAGTAGTAGCAAGTAGATTGTTTTTGCCTTGAAAATAAAATTTAAAGGTCACGTAAACTTTTTTGTATTCTCCACCATCTAATCGACAAAGTTTAATAGGTCTCCTTGACTACACATTTAGCATCCTGGGCTCCCCTTCTATAACTATATATGGCTGTTATGATATCTAGGAATCAAATACCTACTTTAATTCATATTGGCTTAAAAAATGCCGACAATACATTAGCATTTGCTATCTTATTAGTTATCTGTGGCTACGCAAAGATAAGATAAATGTGTATTAAAATCCAAGTCTAAATAATTAAAAGCACAAAAAATAATTAGTAAGTTCATTAGTGGACACTGCGCCGTAGATTTTTGAATTTGTATTTTGGAATTATCAATATCTGCGTCAGTGTGTGTATTATAAAACTCTCCGAAATTACTTCATATTAATCATTTAATAGCAGTATATGATGAAGACGACAGATTTTTAGAAATTTCTTACCAAATAAAAAAGTGGACTTACATAGTTAAAAAATGTACATAAACACATTTTTTTCAAAACATCAAATGCAAAAAGAAACCCATTTCATTTACATTTAGAAATGCTTTTCCCACGGTGCGAACTTTGATATAACCAAATTGAAGGAAAGAAAATATTCATTAAACCAAATAATTTAGCATCATTGTATTTGTAACATACATTCATTTTAACAAGCACAAATAATCTTAAACAAATGTGAAAATGAGTGGATATAAATAATCAATAGTAGGTACAGTAGTACTATTTAAATTTTGCGCTTCTGCTATACTCGTCAAGCTTCGGAAATCAGAATGTATTTTAAAGATATCTATATAGAGTTGTTATTACATAATTGAACATTTCGCTTAAATTTAGAATAGGTCAGCCAATTCAAAAATAAAAGTATAAAGTGTAAAAAGTGTAAAGCCGAAGCGCATAATTTAAATAGTAGTACTGTAATTATGTGAAGGTTACAAGTTGACAAAATTAATTAAAATGGTAACTGACACTTTTAATTTTTAATTTTTTACAATTTGTATTAAGCTCTTACAGGTGACGAAAAAATCGCCAAATAAAGGAAATCGTTATACTGATTCAGATCTAAGTTACACTAATTAAATACAGTATAGTATGTCGAGTCTAGATTATATATAAAACAGAACTTTTTAGAAAATTTTGTTGAGGCCAGGTCACACGGGACCAGATACCCGATACAAGTATGTCGTGTGGCAACATTATAAAAATTTTAAAACAAATTTATACAAATTATAAGAAAATCCCTTGATCATCATGATCATACGTGAATGAATGGACCAATTTCGTTGACTATTTTTTGTTGTGCTAGTTATTAGAACTGTGTCGATCACGATTGGTCAACTCACTTTGATTCCATCCCTACCAAAAACCAAGTAATCGAATCTTGATGCATCAAAAGATTCGATCATATGGGTATGTACTCGTGTCTTAAATTTGGAACTATCACATTTTTAATCAAATCTAAACGACCCATTGAGATAGTATGCTCGTATTTTTCAAGTGTCGATGGATCACTAGTTGAAGATTGAATGAAGCTTGATCGTTGCAACCAAACAATCAAATCGATTGCAGCTGAGACCCAAACCAACCCGGGTCACAACTAGTGAATGGCCGACACAGCTCTAGTTATCGTCAGGATAATGTTCGTGCGAAGAGAAAAATTTAAAAATTACAGGAAAAATTGATAAAAACTATTCAGTAACTACCTTAAGCGGTACAAAATTCACCAGGTCACACATAACAATATTTCACAAGAAAAAACGAACAAAATTTAAATTTTTTGTTTGTGTGTCGTGCCTTGTCCAATCAAAATGTTTGTGGTCATAAAATGTGAACCCCAAATAAATAGAAACATAAATAAAAAGTCCCCCTAGGGCCTAGGTGGTAGAGTTTCGCAGTGACTCACCCGGATTGGTACCACTGACTTACCTATTCCTGCCGCCATAACGTCATGACGTGTTCCGGTTTGGACGGTAAGGTAGTCGGTAAACTTACTTTTGCTCGAGGCCTAACATTCTGGCCTCAGGTTGGCAACGCACCATCACCATCTTTGGTGTTTCTAGGTGGCGTGAATTTATTTACACCAGGAAATCCGTCTGCTTGTTTGCCTTCCAATATCATAAAAAAAAACGCACCCCATACTTATTTATATTATTTCAAACTATATGAGGTATATTATAATTATATTAACAAAGATTATTTTTGTTTTCTTCTGTCATAGACCATCGGAAAGAGTGAAAAAACAACACCAAAATGGAGCTTTATGCTATTATCAAAGAGTCCAAAGGAAAGAAGACCAAAGAGAAAAAAATTGTTATTGGAAGAAAGACTTTCACAACCAACTTCATGTCCACCAGAAGTGTTCTTACACGTTCTTTAAAATATTTGAAAACCAGTTTCAAATAGAGAAGGTCGGCAGTCCGTAATACTGATAATAAATTCGTAGAAAATAATATGGAATGGCTTAATCTATCCCTGGAACTACCTACTTAGACCCACAAAACTGGCCGACCAAAAAAATAATTCGGTCAATTGTGATCGAAGCAAGCGTCATAGAAATAAGATTAAGGAGACAGTGTACCTGTTGTGGAATTGACATACGCTGCAAGCGTGAGTCAAGGTACTTCGGGAATTATTAACATGTCTAAGATCATGAAAGAAATAAGGTCAACGCCTACAGAGCTAGAAAGTTCCGTAAAGCAATATCGTCAACTAAAAAAGAACCGAGCGCGAGAAAATACACACCACAACAAGCATTAGAGTTATTTGTAGAAGGTATTTTACAAGAAGGCAGTGCGAATCAATACAAGGTTCTAGCTTCAAAGTAGAACTTCAAGCTTTGTTGAACCATACGTCTTTGCGACTACTTCAGTATTTAAATAAAGTGATTAATGCATTTTGAAAATTTGTATTTTAATATGAAAATAATTTTGATTTTAAATTGAAAATATATTTGCAATATTTGAGAAAGAACATATTACATTAATACCAAAATGGGGCTGTGATGGATCTAGTCAAACACAGTTTATGCAATCATTTGCCAACACTGGCGACGATGACGCCAATATATATTTTTAAGTTATCTTGTACCTGTGAGAGTGGTTGTTTCTGTTAATGAAGAGACAAGAAAAATTATATGGCAAAATCCAGAGCCTTCTACAGTGAGATTATGTCCTCCTATTAATGTGCTCGGTTAATTCAAGGCACAGAAGATATCAGATAAGAAGAAATCACCTATATCGAAGAGCAAGCACGAACTCTCAAACAAACAACTGGTATAGAAGATTACGTTAAATAATCACACAATTTTACTTACAATAGTCGATGGAGTTTTCCCCGTGTTGGTTCGGGCTCCTTTGTATAATAGACCACCTGCCTTCCTTGCCAGGCAGCTCGTAAAAGTCGAGCATAGACTTTCCATCACTAACACCGTGACATCCGACTAGGTGGTAGAGTTTGGCAGCGACTCGCCCGGATTGGTACCACCACCTTACCTATTCCTGCCGCCATAACGTCATGACGTGTTCCGATTCGGAGGGTAACGTAGCCGGTAAACTTACTTTTGCTTGAGGCCTAACATCCTGACTTCAGGTTGGCAACGCACCATTACCACCTTTGGTGTCTCTAGGCGGCGTGAATTTCTTGCCATCAGGAAATCCGTCTGCTCGTTTGTCTTCTTATAACATAAAAAAAATGGAAAGGTGTGCAATGCCGTGTCTGACAGACATCTAAGGACTTCAGCAAACTTGAAACACAGTCCCAATGTATATACACCTGCTAACTCAAACCTGAAACAACTGTTACGCGCACGTTGTTGATTGTGCATATCAAAAGTGGCGAGTATGATACATTTAAAAACACATTTACACCTTATATCCATTATTATATAGCACATTTTCTCAGTTGGGAATACTACGCATAAAACATATAATCTACGCGTTACGCAAACAAATAAGGCGTAAATGTCACAACTGAGTAAAAATGAGCGGGTACGATATACGCACAAATTCACGCACGCAAAATTTACGCACGTGTTAACGCGGGTTTAATGTACCCATTCTAATTCCTACATCGTGTACACAAACATTTTCACATCATTTATGTACACTAAGGCCAAAGTCTATAATTTAATATTCAACCAGATGCTGGAATTTATGATTCCGTTTAGAAACAAAAGTACATTTGGCACTTGTGAATAATTTAAGAGCATAAAGCTATAACACTACAATCAATCCTAACAAAGACCTGTAGGGTTACTCTTGAAGCTCGATTCGTGCAATATTGGGATTTGGAATCGAGTCTGCAACTTTAGGTACTCTTGAATACAATACCGGTGAATTCATGACATTTGGTTACTAATAAACAACAAATTATTTTATCGGATTTGTTGAATTTATTTGTAATTAAATGTTAATAGTCCACTAGTACTGTGTTCGAAAGTACCTAAAATGGAATAAACGATTCCAATTTCCAATTCGCATGATATCAAGATTTAAAAGTAACCCTACTGATGTCAGTTCCAAATACTGCTGACTCACTATAATATACCCATCTCTGTCAATACGAAAGAGAGGTCAGTATAGTAGAGTGAGTCGGCAGTATTTAGAAATGACATTAGGTACAAAGGCCTGGGATGAGCTGTAGTCAAGTCTAGTAGTATAACCCTCAGTTATAGCTTCATGATAAAGATCTTACAAAACACATTATCGACTTAAATGAATATGTACAAACATCAAGCAGTACTTTAATCCACACAGGATTCAGATAACATCTACTTTTATATATACACTATTTCAATAACTTGTGTAAGTAATGGCAAATTACTTCTTTTACACATCGCTCATAATATTTTAAAAATACCGTAAATCTAAGACTAGGTTTTCTTGACTAGCTAATGTCGGCGGCGACGAGGATTAAAATCTTGAACACGTCTAAATTACTGCGAAAACGAAGCAGGAACTGGTTGAAGGCTTCATCAGCGATTATTTTTATCCGATGATTCAGGAGACTACGATGGTACGCCAACACATTTCTTCGCTCATAGCAAACAAATCACGACACGTAAAAAATCTCCTAATTGTAAAAAATGAAAAAGTAATAACGCATTAATGACGCATCTATACACTTGACGCATACACAGGTTCAATCCGTATGGTAAAGGGAAAAATATCAACGAACGAGCGGATAGTTTTACGCGGTGGTTTAGGGCAGGTGTCACTAGTTAAACTGTTACAATCGTACCTGGCTCCGAACGGCGGCTCAACGCTACGGCGAGGTGGCGATAACAATTCGTCATACACTCCGGCGTATCTGAAAACAAATTATTATCACTGTAGCACTTTCCCGTGCTTGGAATTGTCTTATTCCTGTCGAAGGTGAAATCCTTTCTATTTTGAACATTTCTCAAAACATATTCTTAGTTATTTGAATAAAAATAGTCAAGGGGACTACCGTAACAACAAAAGTTACGAGCAAATGTAACAAATTCGATCCATTAACTGTAGGAATATGTCAAGTTTGACTTAAAATGATGACATGCCACTTAGTCATGCCTTCGAATTTGCCTTCGAAACAAAATTCCAATGTTAAATTTTCAAAGCACTGGTTAAGGAATCTAAAATCAAATACGTCCTAACAAAATCTCGTAAATAAAAGCTTGCAAAGACGGATACCTGTGTGGCGAAGCATTCCTTGGTGATGATCGTAGCGGACCACGTATCGGGGAACGGGCCGGCGACAGTGCCATTAGCGGTCGCGGCGGCGAGCGCGGGAGAGAGCGCGGAGGCGAGCGGACCGGTGAGCGGGGGGGCGGCGAGCGCACCGGCGAGCGGACCGGCGAACGCGGCGGCGACCGCAGCGGGGACCGCAGCGGCGAGCGGTAACGCAGCGGGGAGCGGTGTCGGCGCCGCGGGGACGGCGACCTGACACACGAAACATACTTATAACAAGTGTGTAAGATAAATTATATTTTGACAATGAAATTATATCTCATTCTTTAGTAAATTGTATATAGCTGCTGTTCATACTTTACTTAAATTCAATTACTAATTTGTAACACTGATAAGTTGCATAAATAAAAAAAATTTACCGCGTAAGTGAAAGTGTTCTCTCTCTGGTGCGGCGACGTCTAGGCGACCACGGCGAGCGACGCACCCGACCGCGTGATAATGATCGTGATCTATTTAAAACAAATACAATTTAATCACATAATAACAGAGTAAAATTTAAGCATGCAAAATTAGCTTATATGCCATGCAAATAAATAAACTAATTACAATACAATATATACTGAAAAATATATACGCATATCTAAACAGGTGTTATTGAACAGTCATGCAAATTAGGAAACAATTATGAAATTGTAAACGAACCTAGAGTACCGGAGCCTATTAGTGAGAGAGCGCGGTCGTGGGCGTGGCGAACGCGGGGAACGGGGCGAGCGCGGGGAGCGTGCCGAACGCTGGGAGCGCGGCGAACGCGGCGGTGGTGAGCGGAGCGGTGAGCGAAGCGGCGAGCGGAGCGGCGAGCGGTGCGGCGAGCGGGAAGTGCGCGAGCGCGACACGCTGCGCGAGCCGGAGTGCGCGCGGCGGCGCTCCTCCTCGCGTCTCTTGGCACGCATTTCTTTTTCGCGAATCATTCTGTTGAATGCCTCCAAGGGGTCCTCGTGCCTACGACAAGAAAGGCTACTTTAGAAACGATTCATGCATTCTCTGAGTTGAAGCGCAGCAAAGCGTCCATCTAAACGTTATAAATTATTTTGCAATTATATATTTACTTCCATATTTGTTTTTATTAATACTTTATTGTGCCCACAAAGTATAATGTCACAATTCTTGAAGAATTGCAATTATAATAATAGAGCTTATTTACTTATTTAATAAAGGGATATTCGAGATCTTTTAAAAATAGAGTAGCAATGGCACAATTAACGAGCTCCATTATTTTTAGCATGTTAGAAATAAACTCGCTAAATAAGTTAAAAAATTAGACTGATTTCTCTAGTATTCTTACTGAAATTATAATTTTATTAAGTCATTTTAGTTTTTTACATTTAACAAAGATAGTGTCATTATAACTATTCTTTATTATATTGGCCATCAAGATTGACGCTTTGAAGCGCTTCGATTCTATGGATACAGATAAATTAAAAATAATACAAACTGCGTAAAATACCTACTAATTAATTAATAACAGATATTACAACCATATTCAAAAATATAGTTATTACAAAATACATATAACCAGTGAACATAAAATAGAAATCCCTAGAATTCAGTATTCACAAACTAAGAATACGCATTATAATTGGTATATAATGTGTAATTGGTGTAACTTTAGATTGAAAATGTTTCTTACCCATTGGGTGAATCCTTTATACCCGGTGGCGGAGGCTGCGCGCGAGAATATCGGTCGAAAGATGGTGGCGGCCTCCGTCCGTAACCAGGAGGTGGACTGGAAACAATTTAACTTTTAATAAAATACATTGTATAAAAAATACAACATTATTGTTACACAAAAAAAATATGAATATTTAAAAAAAATGAGGTCACCCGTTGGTCGAAATTCGACCATAATAAATTTTAATATCTTGTTGATAAGAACGCCAACTTCATTTCTCAAGACCAGCTACTTTGTTTCCAAACTTTTTAGTGCGCCATCTGGGATCTTTTATCGTTATCAACAATACATTCGTTTATGTGTGTGAAATGCATGGTAGTGTGGGTAATGTTTTATTTATTGATTTAATGTACTTTATAAGCATTATTATTGAAAAATATTAGCGTTCTACACTTCTCCTACACATAAACTATAAGTGTTCCAAATTTTATGCTCCTGCGTCCATGCAATTTTCGTAAAAAGGGGTCATTTTGGCATCACGTCTCAATATATAGATGACGTCACTTTAGACCACAAATCGAGTTTAATTTGTTTTTTCTATATCCACACTAACGTTACAAGTGCGAAAGTCTGTCTTGCTTTTTCACTAAACACATGAACCGATTTTAGTGAAATTTGATATCCATATAGCGAAAGATCAGAGTTCAGTCTTTTTTTAAAAAAAACATGCCCCACAGGACCATATTAGGGTCTGAAAGTTTGTAGGAAAATCGTAACTATTCTACGCTAAGACAGAGTCGCGGGCAAACAGCTAGTTTTATATAATAAAAAACAAAATCGAATGACTACTATGTTACGCATAAAATATTTGCACCAAAGCTCGAAATCCTTTCAAATGCTATTTTTATTTTTGAGACGCAAGTATGACAGAGATAATTTGTGTACAATTTATATACTTAAGTTTTTTAAGATTCTGTTATTACTTATTCAATGTTAAGATTAGGTATAGTTGAATGTGTTTTTGTTTGTAATAAATTCATTCATATTGCAGTTAACAAAACCTTTTACTTAATTTATATTTTTGCACCCTTATTCTTTATAAATAAAATGTCACGATTTTCAAAGACATTAAATGATTACGGTTTGTGTAACTTTATTCTTAGTAACTGTTGCAAATGATTTCGTACACATGTTAAAATGACTTTTCGTGATTAGTGATGAGAACGAAAGATTTTCCTTAATAAAATATTTATCTAAAAGTTAACTTCTACTATTAAAAAAATTTTGGTAAAAACCGTTCAGTGGTTTTTGCGAAAAAAGTGAACAGACGAACAGGGAAGAAAATTTTCGGGTTCTTTGTTTTGTTTACGATAAGTAGCAAACATTGTTATTTCATGTACAGATTAAGATTTAATACTGCTTTATTTTTATTTCAAATTTAATGATGTACGCTTAAATTTAAATTTAAAGCTCAGGAGTAGCATTTCTGTAATAATATTAATAAATGCCATTGGCACATGGCACTTATTAATATATGGAATATGGAAGGAATATTGTGGAAGGCCCAAAGTGGTTTCAGGTCTGGAAGAGGATGTACGGGTCAGATGTTTTCGCTTTGCAACATCATAGAGAAGCATCTGGCTATGGGCCAGAAGGTTATCGGTGGTTTTGTGGATCTCGACGAGCGTTTGATAGTACTTAAAGAGCTTTGGGACTCTCTGCGTGCTGTGCAGTCTATGTATATAGATTGTAAAGCATGTGTACGGGTACACGGCAACACACGCCCTGGTTTGATGTCAACATTCACGTCAAGCAGAGTTGTGTGTTGTCGGCACGCTTGTGTATTTTGTATTTGTATTCAACGATGAGGTGGTCCAAAAACTTGGGGTTTTGAATTGTTTCGTTTCACTAATGCAATCAGTCACCTTTCCGAGAGACAATGCCATGCTGTTTGCCCAACTCCCAGACTCCCCCACCCCCCTCCTGTATGTCCCTTATGATTGTTATTGTTTCTGTTTTTACTGTGTTTCTCACAACTTTTCGCCTTTACACAATAATCCCTTTAAATCACTGAAATACACCAAAATTTACCATTTTTGACTTCTTCAATGATATTAATTACTATTTTGAAGATGTCAAATATATTTCTTTTTTTTATAGAAAAGAGGACGTTTAGGTGACTTCAATTTTTAAACGACCAATCAGATCGCGTAATTTTAAATTGTAAATTCCGGAACAGATCGAGCCGGTATAAAAGGGGGACAATCCAGCCATCTGGGCATTCTATTTGTGGCATAAGTCGACGGCACTGAAGATAAGAAAAAGTTACGTAGTAACTGCTGCCTGCTGCTTGCTGTCTGGTGCCTGCTACCTGGTGCCTGCTGCCTGGTACCCGCTCCTCAGTGGTGGACTCGAGGACCCTGCCCCGCCGGTGTACTTCTCTGGCCACCTTCTCAGCTGCCCTCTTCTACTTCTGCTCCTGGCTGTTGAGGGAAGGTGCCAAGGGGTCCCCTACTCCAGCTGCCGAGGCCTATAGCAGCGGTCCTCCGTGCTCCCATCCGTGCTCCGCTCCGTGCTCCGTCGACAAGTCTTAGAGCCACCGACATATCCCACGCCCTACCTTTTTCTTGTTGTTTAGCCGGCAGAAAACTTTATAGTGTACAGTGCACAAACGTTTATTAAGACTTTAATTTTTATTTTAAATACAGTGTATTTTTTTTAGATTTTTATTTTAACCTCCTCATAGTATCAGAATTCTCCCTACCAACAGCCAAATTTTAGTAAAATTTGACTGTTTGTTTATTTTTTCTGTTAACATAGTGGTGGGTGGTAGCTAAGCCATCCCCACTACGTTACACCGGTCAGTCCGGAGTGCAGTGGCCATTACATCTTGTATGCGGCTACAACCATCGAAACTGGTGGTGGTGCTGCAGGGTATGGCACTTTATATTCCGCTCATTTCAGTGCCTGTTGGCAAATCCCAGCCTCGGTTTAGTCGTCCCTGTAAGACGGCACTAAGCCATAAGCGGAAATGCTACCAGGCCTGGGCCACGGCAGCGAAATCTTGCGACAAAAACACCAGCTCGATTAAAAAGGAGTATAACTCTGCCTTAAGGTCTTTCAAAAGAGCTATTGCCAGCGCAAAGTCCGAGTACAATAGCAGAATCGGCGAGAAATAATCTTGCTTACCGTCGGAAACAAGAGCATTCTGGTCTCTCGCAAAGGCTGTCCAAGGAAATTTCGCGAATCCATCTTTACCATCTTTACACCGGAGTGATGCCTCGCTGGCCTATGATGCGAAAGAGAAAGCCGAACTCCTAGGCTCCCTTTTGCTTCCAACTCGACTTTAGATGAAAACACGCTGCCGACCATTACGCGGTGTGAAATATCTATGCCAGAAATAAAGTTTCTGCAGAGTTCAATGCGTAGAACACTTTTTTCATTGCATGTTCGTCGAGTCGAGTGGGTCCGATGGTATCTCACCGATTGTTCTCAAAGTGTGTGCTCCTGAGCTGGCACCATTTTTAACGCGACTCTTCCGGCTCTCCTAATTATCAGACATTGTATCAAATTCATGGAAGACTGTTTTAGTACACCCGATCCCTAAAAAAGGTACCCGCTCGGATCCGTCCAATTACCGACCCATAGCTATAACTTGCTTGTTTTCCAAAGTTATAGAATCCATAACAAACCGCCAGCTCTTAAGGTACCTAGAGGATCACCAGTTGTTAAATGATCGTCAATACGGTTTCCGTTGTGGTCGTTCAGCTGGTGATCTTTTGGCTTACTTAACACACCGATGGGCACAAGCAGTCGAAAGTAAGGGAGAAGCATTTGGCTGTCAGTTTGGACATAGCGAAAGCCTTTGATATTGTGTGGCACAAGGCGCTTCTATCCAAGCTTCGTTCTTACGTTATTCCTGAGAAATTATGTACATGGATCACTAGTTTTTTGACATGGCGTAGCATCAACTTCTTTGTCGACAGTGTGTGCTTGGCGTCCAAGCCTGTCAATGTTAGTGTTCCCCAAGGCTGTGTGATTTCTCCTACTTTGTTCTGCATATCAATGACATGTTGCAAATTAGTAACACTCATTGCTATGCTGACGACACTACTGAGGAAGCTCTATACTTTGGCCAACATAATATGTCTCGCGAACATCATCGAGAGCCGGAACCAACTTGTGTCTAAAGTTGACAATCTTTTGTCTGGGCTTTTTGGGCTCTACACAATCTGACCAGTCACCGTTATGGAAGGTGATTATAAAGCAAGAGGATTACATTTGAATTTGACGAAATCCAAACTGACGGTGTTTGAAAGAAAAGCAGCCAGAACGGATGTAAGAGTTTTAGTTGATGATGTAGTGCTAGAAGATGTGAATGAAATTATATATCTTGGTTTTGATTTTAGCGTTTTGGAATAGTATGAATGGAACCCTGGGTAAGCTATTTCAAAAGCGCGGTTTTGAGTCCAAGTGCAGGACTCGCTTTCGGAGTTATGGAAAGCGATCATGGATGGAAAGTTGGGTGTGTAAGAAAAAGCATGAGAGTAGAATAAATGCGCTCGAAATGAGAGCGCTACGAAAAATCTGTAGTGTTATGCTGGCCGACCGCATTCGCAACAGTAAGATCCAAGAATGAGTGGTATTGAAAGAAGGCGTTGGTATTAAAATGAGAAAGGGCATGCTCTGCTGGTTCGGACATAGAAATAATGACAAATGAAAGATTGACAAGGCAGACATATACAATGCTAATGTGGATGGAGGTAGAGACCCGGGGAGACCTAGGTTGACATTTCACGATCAAATCGTTAGGGTGGTATCCGAACCTTCGAAACCGGCGCGTTTGTGTGAATAGGGTAATTAATGTGAAAGCCAGGCAGGTCTGTCAGGATCATGAGGTTTGGCACTCGATACTCTCTGCCTATCCCGTAAGGGATTTGGCGTGAACTTATGTATATGCATGTTTGTGTTTTACATACAGTCTTATATATAGTTACTTTAGAAACCCATAGAAAAATCGAGTTAAAAAATTCGCATCTGTCCTTTCCTGAGCCCTATTATCATGCCGAATATATAAATAGTCAAACATATTCACAATGCATACAGATAATTTAAACGGAATCAAACAGCGAAAAAACAATCTACCATTTCATTACGACGTCGTCTAATTACACAAAACAAGGAATTACTACTTATATGAGAACACCTCGGAATCGTGATCTATATTTAGTAAAAAGAACTATTAAAATCTGGGTGTTGTTGGCTGAGTAGTAGTGTAACAAACATTTTATAAAAAAATTCGAATTGATAACCTTTTTGGACTTAGTAAAAAAAGCGATAAAGATCATAGGTAAAATAATAATTTTCTACCTATCACACCTACTTGCTACCTATCACACTGTGGGACTTAGTATCTTCGGCTAGGCGTGGGTGCCCAAGTTGTACCTCTGCCGGGGTAGGTTCAGGGATATAGGCGTAAAGATACGAAGTTATGTCGTCCTTTCGAATATGATCTATCGGTATCGCACTCTTGGATTGGTTTCAGGTTAATCTAGTCAATATTAATAACCTAGTTACAAAAGAGATAGGCCTACGAGAGATTTATTGCTAAGTAGAGAATTATTGCGTAATTGAATTATTTAACGTACATTTAACGCGACATAGCGAATATAACAATAAACGTTGCAGTACGTATTCTAAAAAAGATACAACAGATACTTTGTTTTTAACTCCAACTATTAACAGAGAAATTCATAATATAATCATGTCTCTCAAAAACTTAAAAACTTAAACTACGGTGACTTACGAACAGACATCGTAAAAGATGTAGTAAGCATATTTGCACACCACTATCTTACCTTATAAATTTATCCTTCAAACAAGGAATATTTCCAGAAAAACTAAAGCTATCTGTCATAAAGCCATTATTCAAGAAAGGCGACCCTAGTAACATGGACAATCATCGTCCAATAACAAGTAACTCAGTACCTACTTGTTAAGATTAAGAAAAAGCTATTCTGTCCCGACTTTTTGCATTTTTAATATGCACAATATACAAACAGACAAACAAAATGGATTCCGCAGAAACTGTTCTTCCACACTTGCAAGTTTTAACTTAGTAAAAGTTATATCTGAAAGCTTAAATAAGAGAAAACCTAAGAGAAGATCACAGGAATATTTCTCGATATGAGCAAAGCATTCGATTATGTAGATCATGAGATTCTTTTGAACAAGCTAGAAAAATATGAACCGAGAGGAAATGTACTTGAATGGTTAAAAAGCTTTTTAACAAGGAGATAACAATGTACCGAGATAACAAATATATCGAATTGAGTAAAAATATCGTACTGTACGAATTTCACAATTTGCAAACAAGGAGTGCCCCAAGGAAGTGTGTTGGCTCCCTTTTTGTTTTTATCATATAATAACGATTTACCGGAAGCAACACCACATCACACCACATACTTTTTGTAGATGACAAGACGTTATCAGTAAAGTCAGAAAACACTAGACTCTACGAACATGATATAAATACAACTTTAAATTTAATAATTAAATAGTTACAGGATAACAATCTTAATTTTACCATAAATAAAACAACAATCGTTCAGTTTAATAATTACAACTCCAAGAAAACAATATTAAATATTAAGCATAATAATCAAGATATAGAGGAAGTTGATAACACAAAATTTTGAGAATAATTTTTGACAGTAATTGTAACTGGAAATCTCATATTGAACATGTTTGCTCCAAATTAGGCCGATTCGTCTACGCAATAAGGCGAATCAGATTAATTGATTCAAAAAAGGTAGCAATAACCGCATACCATGGATATGTTTATTCGGTGCTGTCTTATGACTTGCTGATTTGGGGAAACTCAGTAGACATTTTAAGAGCATTTAGGCTTTCAAAAGAAATGCATTCAAGCTATTTGTAATGTTAAACCATGTTGTCAGATTAAGGTTAACGTTAATTAAGGAATTAAATATTCTCACGTTACCAAGTATGTACATAAGAGATGCTTGTATATTTGTAAGAAAGTATTATAACCATTTTATTCTCAGTGCTTGCGTAAGTAATAGATCATTCAGATATCCGAATCCATGTAGAGTGATATTTATAACAAAAACGCTTACGTAATAGCCATTAAAATATATAACAAATTACCACAAAGATTTAAAGAATTAGTATTTAGTAAATTTAAAATGGAATTAAAGACATGGTTATGTGAAAAATGCTTTTATGACATAAATGAATATTTAACTACATAATTACAATGATTTATTTTTTGATTAAATTAACATTTATTTTATTGACAATCGTTTCAGTATTCGGACATTATTTTTTATTACTGCAATTAAATACATTAATCATAACTTAAATATACTAGTTAATGTAATTAATTTGAAAATAGAAATTTTAATTTAATGATGGAATAATTTTATATACAGTACCATATAATGAAAAATATGAGTTGTTCAAAATATTTGCATGCCAACTATTTGGTAAAATAGGATTAATAACTTGTTTAGCATTTAAGATTCTTCTCACCTTTTTTTGCGCAAAAATATGTTATCATTATTATGATTAAGATATTTTTGTTAATAAATAAAAAATAACAGCAGTTATCTGGCAACAATTTGAAAAAAAGCACTATCTTTTATCGTAGATATTCAAATTCAAAATATATTTATTCAGGTAGATCTTTACAAAGATTCTTGTGACGCGTCTATACAATTCTAAAAACTACCACCGGACGCCACTTTTTCTTATAAATCTAATTTATAAAAGTATATGCCATATATAATTAATTTGTCGAGATTGGTATGAGTAGCAATTAATTCAAAGCATTTCTGTCTTCTAAATATTCTGATATATTATAATAACCCTTACCATACAAATTAAATTCAATACATTTTTTAAATTTATTGAGTGGTAAGTCTTTAATATGCTCGGGCAGATAGGTAATTAATATTGGCCACTAGCCAATCTCCTGACAAACTAAATTAATACATAAATGACGGGAACTTGTTAGTGCTTAAGCTTTGTGAAAAAGCTGTCATTCAACCATTAAAATACATAACAATCATTTTAACAAATTTGCGTACTTGGCACTCTTATCTCTTTAAATAACCAGTTTTTCAAAAAGTTACGATTATGAAAAATAAAAAAAAACTCATACTTAGCATTAAAATTCGGTGGTGGTATTCCCGGAACGAAAGGAGGAGGTGGACCGCGGTTATACATCATCTGAAATAAAATTTTCAAAATAAAACATTTGCAGTAACATGTACGACATGTACACATAGACGAACATGCATTTTTTTAATTTTTGGGTAGGTAGTTATTTATTATTTTTTTAAAATGGTAAAAGTTAGGGCAATACTAACAATTAGATATATTACC
>NJDC01058236.1:47472-65526 GCA_002245475.1 Calephelis virginiensis
GAGAAATGGATTAAAAGTGGTTCAATATGATCAAATTCATATATCTTGCATACATTAGTAATACCTGTATTTTTTTTCGTTTGACCCATGAAGTTGTTTTAATTTTTCATCTCATAAGTAGATACTTTCAAATCAATATAAAAAACAACGAAAGAATTGTGTTCTCTACCCGACAACTATGATACATTTTATTTAATGACAAAGAGTAAGTATATGCACATTTTTTTATTATACAATCATTTTAGTATTAGTAAAATACCAATCCTATCTGATAATAGCAGGATATTGTCACAATGTTGACTGCTTGCAAATAATAAATATTTTAGTTCAAAAGTTACTTTCTAGCAACAAAAGAACTATTTTTTTATTGCAAAACAATTAGATAAATGCAAGAGTGTGGTCAACTCTCTATGCAGGACTTAAGAGACTAAACAGAAAAAATCCTTTAGAAATTAACATGACAAGCTATCAAAGCACAATAATACACACGCATCTACTTATTGTTGCTAGTGTGTTAATTCGTTAATACAAAGACAAGCTTATAGTTATAATAATAAAAATAACGAGTGTTTATGAACAACAAGAATCTGGAGGACACAGCAAGCAGCATGCACGTAGGTTACATGTATGTGTACCGTAGCGCGGCTGCCGCTGGTAGGTGTGCGGCGGGTGGGGGTGCGGGGGCGGGTGCGGAGCGAGCGCGGCGGGCGGCGGCGCGTGGTGTGCGTGCGCGGGCGGCACCGTTACCGTGATGTTGTCGTCCGCCGACCCGTCCGACTCGCCGCCGCGACACATACCGCCGCCCGCATCTACCATACGCTCACCCTTTACACAACTCCTCACCGATGCGTGGTCGAGTACTTAACGTACACGCCTAACAACGCCTCGAAGAACCTCGAGTTTTATGCCGCATGAGAAAATGAACTTATGTGATAAACAAAGATGACAATATTTCTGTATTTGTTTGTTTATTTCGATATCTGCAATGCCCGTGGCATATGCCCAAATATTATATTTTTTGTTACTAAAATTTCTGTACGAGAAAACTCAAACCTTAACTCTTACAAAAAAAATATGTAGGCTACAAACATATTGTATCTGCCACAAAACGTAATAAGATATCATCGCATTGCACGAATTTGCTCAATAAAAATTAATATATAATTCTGTGTATTGAGTTGCAGTCAGTTCATACTAACAAAATTATCTATCCAATATCTCAAATTAATAATTATTGTATTACTAGCGGCCCGGTACGTGCTTCGCTACGTATATGACCGCATGCATGACATAACACAACAAAACAAAAAAAAGAAAAAAAAACAACTGAAAAAAGTTTCAACATGCCAGCAAATTCCCTATCTGAATAAAGTTTCAATTTGACAGAAAAATACTCATTAGGCAATAACAAAACGATCCGCCATTTATTGAATTCATTTTTACAAAAAATGTGATACATGAAGAACCGCTAGACCGATTTTATGCAAAACTTCACATAAACCATCTACTAAATAGTCCGAACAAAGCCTAAACATTGATATGGGTAGATGAGCCCCGTTCTTGAGTTATAAAATTACAACGAAAAGTGGCATTGATTTTTATACATTATATTATTTGTTTTATTGGAAATGAATGGCACTGATATATAGAAGTTTTTACAAAACGATTTTACATAAAATATTACAATGATCATATTAATGTCTTCAAAAAAACTCTTTACGTATATCAAATTCAAATTAATTTTTTGTTGACAAAAATAAGCTTACATATATCATATCATTTTCATTTCAGGATTTTATAAAAATCAAAATATACATGCTTAAATTAAAACGAAATATTTTTACTACATATTCCATATAAACATTCGTAAAGACTGACTGACTGCAACACAAAAGTGTAACTAATATGTCTATGCAGGCATGATTGGTATGTAGATCTGTTATAAGTAAGGGTTTAGACAGTAAATTTATGAATACCTTGTGAATAATGTATTTCATAATATTAAAAACAATAAGCAGTCACCCATATTGATCACACGCAGAAAATAGAAGCCCAAAGCCCTTAAAGATATACAAAATTGCAATTTCGTCAATTAAAGCCTATAATGGATATAGTGTACGGAAACAAAATGAAATAATAGCAAAATAGTAAAAAACTTATTTCCACGTAGAAAGTCACCAATGTAAATAAAAATAAATATTTTGAGTGTTTGCTTACGGAAGTGTTGTCAGTTAATTTCACAAATACTAGTTATTACACACACCAAAATTTAGATTAGTGAAAACAATAAACGCAACCCCGATTATTAATTTGTATGTTTCAAAGTATTATAAAAAAAACACTTACCATTATTAGGCTGCTGAATAGGGCCATTTGGCTGCACTGGCGGTTCTGTGTACCAAAAGGAAAGCTTTACCTATACAAATCAAGGAATCTACGAAATGTGTATCTATCAAAATTATTTTTATCTTAAACCAATGACAATTTAAGAACAGTAAAACTGCAAATAGTAGATTCAGATACATCCCTAACGATTCAAGATTCGATAAGCAGATCTAGAAAGTAATGTAATGTAAGTAAGTAATGACCACCAAGTCTAGATCTGCTGACCACCTTGGAAGTACCTACTTTTTTAACATAATTAAAAACACACGTAAGATGTAAAATTTCTTTATGGCATAATTTTTCGTGGAGCATAACAGAAAAGAATATTCACTTAAAAAAAACTTCACTTGCAAACACGTCCGATATAAAAAGATATACCGACCGCCGAAACAAAAATCACGAAGAATGCAGTATGGAATTCGGCGATAACATACAGTGGTTTTTTTGGGGAGTATATTTAGAGGTCAACGAACATAAAAAAAAAATTCACGCCAAATTTCTCCCACGGCAATAAAGAAGTTTTACTTCAAAAATATTTTTAAAAACCGTTTCACAAGTGAAGGAGAAATTGAATAACATGCATAAAAAATATAGGGGTCGAACATAATATGACTTCCCCTTTTTTTTGTTAGTTTACTTCATATATTAGACAGAATCCTGAGCCTTCCCTAAAATATTATTTATATAATACAAGGCATATCGTAAAATGCTTTCCAAACATAATAAAAGGAATGGCTAAAACTACTTACCAATAATAGGTGGAGCGGCTTGAACAGGAGCCACAGAGGGCCGGTGCGGCATACGTCGGCTATACCCTGTCTGATTGCGAAACCCTGACACCGAGTTTCTTAAGAACCTGGACAAAGCATTAAAATTAAGGAACAGTTTCAATTTTAGAAGAAACTGTCCAGCATTTTTAATTACTATTACCATTGTTCTAAAAAATCTTATCACATACAACACATATCCGTGTTGGTCCAGGCTCCTTTGCAGAATAGAACATCTGCCTTACTGCCAGGCAGCTCGTAAAACACCGTGACGTAACATTTGACTAAGTGGTAGAGTTTCGCAGCAACTCATCCGGATTGGTACCACCACCTTACCTATTCCTGCCGCCATAACGACATGACGTGTTCCGGTTCGAAGGGTAAGGTAGAAAGTAAACTTTCTTTTGCTCGAGGCCTAACGTCCCGAACTCAGGTTGGCAACGCACCATTACTACATTTGGTTCCTCTAGGCGGCGTAAATTTCTTACCATCAGGAAATCCGTCTGCTTGTTTGCCTTCCAACATCATAAAATTAAAAATAAATTTATGCTTTCATGGAATTGTGCGACAAACAAGCAGACAATTCGGTTTATAATATGGTCACGGCAGTAAGAAATACACTTGCCTTTTAGTAACAAACAATGATAATACTTCTTTTATCAAAAAATCTCAAACTACTCTCTAAGCTAATACATGATAATTACTCTTAAATGATAATTAATAATAGTAATTTTTATGCGCACTTACTAGCATGTTCACGCCCATACCCCCGAATGGGTAGGCAGATGCACAACCAGGGCACCCACGACTAGCTGAAGACACTAAGTCCCAAGTGCGCACTTACTAATGTTATGTTATCGCTAACTTCTTTCAAAGAAATCATTTGAAAGAGATAAAACATTTTTAATCCTGCAATATTAGTTTGTCAATGCCATTTCTATGGATTTTTAATCTATTCTTTGGAAAATGTTAATTAAAAATGTCGCAAGTTTATACGTGCGGACTAATCTGACATGACTAAATTGTTCCATCTCTTTTCTTTTTGTTTCGTTGGAAAAAGATAGCATAGACCTATAATAAGTTTAGTTAACACTTAGCAGAATCATCACCATTGTCTTCTTTTTATTTCATTTTTTTTTAAACTTTATTGTACGCAAAAAAATAGTGGGTACGAAAGTCTTTTTGCTTTAATACTACATGTATGAAATTTTTATCAAATAAAGCACAGTTTTACACTTAAAATGTTGAAATTTATGGAAAACCTTATCAAGACAAAACAAAGCCCTTAAGTTTATCTGTTATGCGTCAATCCGAAACGAAAATCCCAAAAGATAAATATTTATATAACAATCTCCAATGCACATACCTACATATTGTTTACTCTCTATATATTAAATAAAAAAAATCAATGCCACTTTTCGCTGTAATTTTATAACTCAAGAATGAATGGGCTGACCTATACAAACCAAATGTTTAGGCTTTGTTTGGACTATTTAGTAGATGGTTTATGTGAAGTTTTCATAAAATCGGTTGAGCAGTTCTTCATTTATCATATTTTTTATAACAAAAGAATTCAATAAATGGCAGATGATTTTGTCAATGGGTATTTTTTAGTCAAATTGAAACTTTTTTCATATGGGGATTGTGATGTCATATTGAAACTTTTTTCAGTTATTTTTTCCTTTTTTTGGTTTGGTTGTATTATGTCATTCATGCGGTCATATACGTAGCGATATTTTGTTTAGTAATATTGCAGTAGACTCCGGTTATAACGACGGTCAAGGGAATGATGACATTACGTTGTGTACTAACCGGAAGACGTACTAAACGAACAGACAAGTTTTGTGTTTGTTTAAGGGCGTCGAACATATGTGTACCTATTGTGTGCGTGTATTTACCTATTTGGTATCAAGGTAGCTGGCGAAATTTCTTTTTCTCGGCAGTCTGGACACTCATGGTCTTCGGATTCTAGTAGAGCACCTCTAATACCTGTTAACAATTAATTTGGATTAGTTAATTAAATAATAATGTGCTGAAAACTCCTATGGTAGTATAACCAAACAAGATGAGAAAAAAAATATTTTAAATAAATAATTTTAATTAATATTATCTTATATACAGAAAAAAAATCTTTAATTTCCCTGGTATTCCATCACCAGACCTATACTTGGTGGCAATTAGCAATGGGCAATAAAATAAAAAAGAATTTAGAAAGTCGGTTAACAAATGATGAAGAAATTAAGTACCATTCATAAAAAAGTAAGGGTTTCGAACATATAAACTACGAAAAAAAATTAAATTATAAAATATTCTTCACACAATACAATATTTTACAAAAAGCATGCTGCAAATATGTTTTTTGAATAGGCAAACAAGATGGAAAGTGAAGAATGAAAATGATCTCCGTCGCCCACAAACAACTTTAACATCAGGGGTATCACATTGCGATCCTTTTAAAAATGAGTTCTCTTTTCTTGAAGGTCCCCAAGTCTTCAAGTTTCGGAAGCACTGCCACCTGTAATAGATTCTACAATGGCGTAGTGCGAGGCAAACATGTTGACGAAAACAAACAGTAGATGAACACATGTACCAAGATGATAAGTGTGAAATTTAGAAATTTGAAGCGATGTCCTCAAGTGGAAATCAGCAGCTGGTAAATCGAATAACTCCACTGAGCATCCCCATGATAAATGCGATAGAGCGTCTGCAGAAAGTGAAAAGGTAGAGCCGATTGGGCTGTTACTTTGGTTGCCGATAATTCAAGCTGCATTATGCTGGATGCGCTTAGAGGGAAGAAGCTAATACTGTGGTTCCCCAGCCCAGAAGTGAGAATACTCCGATGGATGCCGTATTTGAGCCTTATAAGTTTTTAGGCGGTAGGTCGGAACTAATTTCTCGCCCAACTGAGCACACCAAGATATTCGGAAGTCAGTTTAACCTTCCAGATTTATAGTTAAGCAAAAAAATATTTATGAATAAACAAAAGGTAGCAAACGAGTCTTACATTCATCGCAAAATGAGTTGCCACAACATGGTATCATGACAGCATCAGTGAGAAGGTCCCGGCACAAACTACAGATGAGGTCGTCCGGGATTGTGGGCTCGGGAGCTGCCGGGGCATTCGCAGGGGTGTCCGCCCCTACTGCACTCTCCGATGCCAAATATGCCTCACTAAAACAAAAAAAAAATGGCCCAAGTTTAGATAGAAATAAAAATTCAAAAGGATGTAGACAAATTGAATATGTTGTCAATAGATGTCAATACCAATACATGTACAATAATTAAAAACAATAAAACTGCAAAAACCGAGTCCATCTATTTCATTTGTACCATGTCCTGGTTGGATAATTCTTTCTTTGAAGTATATTTAATCAATACCCCTCACATTGATAAAGAAAATTTACCACGATATATATATATATAGTAAGGGTAAGAAATGCAAAAGTCTTGGGTTATTTGACAATGTTCACAAAAAAATAAAATGCTATTAGTGTATATGATTATCATGTTGTTTGGTGAACCATGAAAACAACAGATTTTTTTTTATATAAGAGGAGGCAAATGTGCAAGTTGTTCACCTGATGGAAAGTGATCACAGCCTGACATCCACAACACCACGAGTATCACTGATGCTTTGCCGACCTTTAAGGAATGAGTACTCTCTTTTCTTGAAAGTTCCTAAGTCACATATGTTTGGGAATACCGCCCCAAAAAATACAATTCACCAAAATACTTACTGGTCAACAGCTGGAACAGCAAAAGTTCCACCTGGGGTCATCATGGCTCCTGGTGCTTTTGGACCATCCACTGGTACCATAAAACTTCTAGGTATACCAGTACTCCTTCTTATTTCTACTGGATCACTCTGAAAATTTTATGGTATTTTACATTTTGTTTTAAAATTGATTTCATTTTGCAATGGTACCTGGTAAATTACACAACACATTTTAAATAATCATTAATCTTTTCCTTGTGTTATAAAAAAGGTATAAGCAATTATATTTTTTTATATGATATTGAAAGTTTTGCCTTTCAAGTAGGCGGATTTCCTGATGCTAAGAAATTCACGCCGCCTATAAACACCAAAGGAGGTAATGATGGGTTGCCAACCTGAGGTTGGGATGTTAGGCATTGAGCAAAAGTAAGTTTACCAGCTACCTTACCCTTCAAACCGGGACACGGCAACGACAAGAACTGACGATATGGCGGCAGGAATAGGTAAGGCAGTGGTACCAATCTGGGTGAGTTGCTGCGAACTCTACCCCCAAGTATACATTGTTTATTAAAAACAGCAACTACTTCCAAAACTTCAACAATTTAATTTTAGAACAATACAATGAGGGTAATATAAATCAAGCATTAAGGAATTTAGATAAGTCAACATTCAAGAGATTTTGAATAAAAATTATTTTACAGTTTTGTGGACATAAATACATAGTGTCAAAATTTTAAACAATCTGATTCCAATACAGTTACGTCAGACACCATGTAATTCAATTCTTTTTGAATTTGTCATACCTATAACTTTTATAATCATTCATAATACTTGTTTGTGAGCTGCTGGAAAGTTTTACAACTGACTTACAATATATCAGATCAAAATGTATCCTACTTTGGAAAGGATACTTTAAAATTGAAATATTTGGAAAGATCAAATATTTCAGATTAAACAGATTACCATGAGTCAACTTGATCTCCTAAAAATTTCATGATTTTCAAAATAAGAGACTGGGTTCTCTTACATTCTCATTCCAAAGATAATGGGATCCTATGTGTAAATGAGTATAAACTCTCAAATTATATGTGTAAATTACTCTTGTCACATTGTTTGTTATAGTTACCGAATTAGCTGAGGGGCAGTCTTTAATCCAATGACCTCTTTGCTGACACTTATAACAGATATAGTTTGAGGGAACTGCACCTCTTTGATTCTGTCCTCTAATTTTTTGATAGCTGTAAATAATTCACACATTAAAAACAATGCATACTAATAAACTCTTAAAATTTGATATTTCCATATTGTAACACTAGTATTTTTTATGCGGAAAATGACACAGGTGCAAATAAACATACGGGTCTCCTGATAGTAAGTAACAAACTCTATAGATACCATAGATGATAGTCATGCAATATGCAAAATAATAAAAGCTGTACTAATACCTAAATAATATACTCTTGGCAATAATATATTAAGTAAAATATTTTAATTTAATTCCACTTCACGGGCTTGAAAATAAAAGCTAATTTCTTTTTCTCTAAGAAATTATGAGTATATCTTGGCCAAATTATCCCACCATTGTTATTATGTTAATATAAATAGACATTATGTAGCAAACAAACACCTGTCATTTCTGGTGACAACACTTACATTTCCAACACCAACCACAATACTACGGCCGTTCAGAGAATGCGTTCCTGACACGTCGCGATTGAACTGACGACGTAACTTTGTAATGACGTTGCAGTTACCGTTTTAACAATTGATGAGCATTAAAACAACCTTATTATATCAATAATCAATTAATGTTATAATATTGTGCCAAACTGAGTGTCAAATAACTTGGTAAACAATATTTTTCTAAATCTAAACTGCGCTTTTACAAGGTTATGTCAGCGCTTTATTCTTGTAGTACTGTGCTAACAATAACAGGCAATAATAGTATTGTAATCTGTTCTTATACAGTTATACTTCATAAAATAATAAGTTTTGTTTTTTTTTTACGATATTGGAAAACAAACAAGCAGACGGATTTCCTGATGGTAAGAAATTCACGCCGCCTAGAGACACCAAAGGTGGTAATGGTGTGATGCCAACCTGAGGCCGGGATGTTAGGCCTCAAGCAAAAGCAAGTTTACCGGCTACCTTACCCTCCAAACCGGAACACGTCATGACGTTATAGCGGCAGGAATAGGTAAGGCGGTGGTACCAATCCGGGCGAGTCGCTGCGAAACTCTACCACCTAGTCAAATGTCACGGTGTTAGTGAAGGTAAGCCTATGCTCGCCTTTTACGAGCTGCCTGGCAAGAAGGCAGATGGTCTATTCTGCAAAGGAGCCCGGACCAACACGGGGGAGATCACGGGGGAGGGGATTTTCTTTTTAAGAATTTGAAAATAATGGACTATAAGATAACTTTTATTAAATATAAAAATAAAACTACGACCAAACCGAACGCACGAAAGAAAGTAGCATTTTTATATTTAGGTTGAAAATGGTAACCCCAAATGGCGTTACTAGCATTTTTATACTTAGATTAAAAACGGTAACCCCAAATGGCGTTATGGGCCGACCTGTTTTTATTTGATTACCCGGCTTTCGTTTAATGGACTGTTCTGCTTTTCAAACTGACATCGGCGCTAAATCGGACTTCGATTGTGTTTTTCTGACTTTTGGTGCATAATAATGCCTAAATATGGACAAACATTGAAAAGTGGAGCCCGTGGACTACTTTGAGCGGGAGCAGCAAAATGACGGACCCTAAGGTACCTGTCGAACAAGTACAAGAACGCGTCTCTCAGGCGCTTCGAGTTAGCAAACGAACGATAACAAATATTAATAAAGAAAAATTCGACTCTACTAGCATGGAAGATAATATTTTACGTACTCCGAAGAAGAAACGTAGAACTAAACCCGTGACAGATATTGACACCTTTGACGCCGATGCAATCAGAAATCATAGTTACTATTCCAGAAATGAATATCTCAACAAGAAGAAGCTTTTGGCATCGTTAAGAGAAGCTGGACTGTTTAGCGGGGGTAAAACTGCTTTAACCAAAATCTTAAAAGATATTGGTTTTTCGTACAAAAAAACAGACAAAAGAAAAATTTTATTAGAACGATACGACATAATTTTAAAACGGATAAGTTTTTTGAAAGAAGCAAAAAAAATTATAACTGGGATAGTGTCGTGTTCATTGACGAGACATGGCTAAATATCTCCAGTGACCAACAGAAATACAATAGAGATAGCAAACACAAATGACGTCATTTGATGTTCACTTTTGCAGTTTGAGTTGGCAATTGAGATACATAATCACCCCCCAGAACGTGCTTTTGCCCAGCCTACCAGAGCCTTTTGTAATATTCATGGATAATGCCTCCTATCACTCGGTTCAGATACAGAAACCACCTAACCAAACTAATAAAAAAGAAGAAATGGTGGCTGGGTACAAGCAAAAGGCATTGACGCAAATATGCAGATGCTAAAAGCAGAGCTAATTAAATTAGTTAAAGAAAATAAAGCGGCAAATGTGCGATACGAAATCGATGAACTGGCTCTGGAGTACGGTCATCGCGTTTTGAGAATTCCACCGAATCATTGCCAATATAACGCGATTGAGCTAATCTGGCCTCAAAATAAGTTACGCCGCCCGCCACAATACTTCCCCGCCATTCAGCACGAAAAAGATGATGACCCTATTAAAAGGAGCCTGCGGGAAAGTCACAAGAGATGACTGGGAAAAGGTTGTTGAGAAGACTAAAAATCTGATTGTGGATCATTTTGATTGAGATATCAGGATTGATTCTGTTATTGATAATATTATAATTATACATGTAGGTGAAAATGATGATGAAGACACCACCTCCTCAAGGGAATCGGAGTCTGATTAATATTCTGTACGCACATTCAATTCAATGTACTTAATAGAATATATAGATGCAAAGAAATACAGATTGTAACTTTGTAACAAAGAATAGATAAAACAATTTTATTATATTAATATTACCCTATTTGGTTTCCACTTAAATAACTAAAATATAAATTTTAAATGATTCGGCCAATTTAAAACGAAAATAATCTTAGAAATAACGCGGCCGTTCATTTTGGAAGAACGGTAACAAACTCAGTGTTATGTTGTGCCCATCACTAGTTGTGACTAACTGATAGGTGTCAGGAACGCATTCTCTGAACGGCCGAAGTTAAATTATTCAGTTTTCTTATTAGATCTGTTGTAATGAAAATGTTCAACTTTATAATTGCCTGAAAATGTTCAACTTTATTATTGTCTGAAAATGTCAGATAACTTTTTAAGGACATTTTCATAATATCAGAATAGATAAAAACTTTTTGGGGTCAAATCAATTTGTTAATTACAATATTTATTTCACCAAAAATATTTCAAGTTTTTAGGATATTTGATATTAAATTTAATAAAGTACAATGTGTTCACACTCTTACTTGCTAGGGTCATAATCAAATGTAGATTGTGATATCATAGCATTAATTTTATCCTGCTCACTACCTTCCATGAGGGACAGGTCGGCCACACCTTTATTTGGAGCAACATCTTTATGCAATGACGACTGATTGCTATTTGATCCCTCCCACTGTTTCTTAGGTTGTTGAGCTAGTGGTACTCTAGCGACAAGCAGTGATGTGTTTTTTGGTATCAATGTATTATCATCCACATACACTGAAACAATTACAAACTGGAGTCAGAAAAATGAGTAAAACAAGCAAACTTAAAAGCAGTTCCTACTAATACCATACACAGGGCTTTCTCAAATTAAGTAACAATATTTTAACCACAGGCTCGGAATGCGTGTCTGGAAACATAAAAAAATAATAAAAAAAATCTAAAACAATAAATAAATAAAATATTACAAGAATTAATTCTTACTATAACGAATAGGAGTCAACAAACTCTCGAAAGCAGCTGATTGTCTCACGGCTGCCGAGTGACAATATACCTAGCTACTTAATGTTTATTTGTACCTACAGGCTATTAGGTAACATGTAATGTACTATTTTCTGTTAAATTGCTAAAACCCTTAATATTTTTGTTTTATTGAAATTTTAATCAGTTAAAAAACTTTGCATATCACACAGTACAAATGTCTCGGTCCAGTATTTTATTTTTTAATTTAATATATACTACTTACCTAGGTAATAATAAGTTAGCCGAGAAAGTAACAGCTGTTGCTAAGTCATAAAAAATCATAGTTATTCTGATCAATGTCATCTTCAGTAGGTTAGATGGAAATTGCCAGATGAAAAAATAGAAGGTCATGTATGGATGCGCTTGCTGCTTTGTTCGTTCGTCGTCGATACCCGCCCCGTACCCCGCTTCTTACAAATTATTAAATAATACAGTCATTTTTCAAATCAGTTGATGTTTGGTCGCATTTAGGGTGTGTTAGGTTTTTGTTTATGTTTGTGTTAATTTTTTGCAAAGTGTTTATGACTACCTATCCAATGGTGAAAATTAAATAGATGGTGGCTAGTGTGATCACCTGACCTGACCTGACGCCTCCCGACTTCTTCATATGGGTAGGGTCCAAGATCTGACTGACGTTGAAAGTGAACCTTACAATTGATTTGACCTTGCCTTAAAAAGTTATAGGAAAATAGGAACCTACTAACAATACTTAAAGACTTAAAGACCGTGCTAAGTTTTGCATTGAGTAGGTACCTACAATGGTGGATATGTTTAAATGTGGATGTAAATAGTGTGAATAGGTAAGTACGTAAATAATTTTTGTAGTTAGGTACATACCTAAGCCTGATTTTTATTCTTACCACACACCTACATTCACTAATATTTTATGATCAATCAGTTCAAAGCCTATCATTAGGATAGGACACGCAATAAATGTAACACACGCATAACTACCTACCATATCTAGGTGTACCTCGTCGCGCAGGTGACGGGTCATTGAACTGGCGCATTTGAATATGAAATATTAAAAAATCTGTAAATAATTTATTTTAAGTCCGATTTTTTTAAATTTTTTTTTTTACTAATTTAGTTATATATTCAGAGTGTTTAGGTAAAACATCGTGCACTAATTTGAAAAAACCTTATATACAAGTATTAATATTTGTATGTATATTCTCTACCTACCCCATAAGGGACTTGACATATGTATTTATGTATATTCAATTTTCAAAAATTTTCAGTTACTAATCTTGAACTAAAAGGTTTTAATTAATTTTGGATGGTAATAGATAAGACCTCAGAGAAAAGCACAAGCAGAATGTGCCCCAATGTCTAACAGCTATCGCTATATTAAAATAATTTTAATAGTAAGTCTCATTCATATGATTTACTTAGTTGATTGACTTAATATTTTTTTACTTGCATAATGGAGTCATAGTTTTTATGATATTATACTAGGTATACTATAAAAGGTTTAGTGCAGTAATGGATATGTACTAAAATAGTTTCTTAAGACTTAAAATAATTAACACTGACTGGCATACTCAGAGACATCAATTATCTTTGAATCAGTTATTAAGTCATCATCATTTTCTTTTCCATACAAAATGTCTTGGCGAAAATATTATGAAGCCAAGTAACCAAAAATTGTTAATAACTGTCTCTAATGTGGCCAGGACAGACATACATACATATAACTAAAGCCAACATTAAGCTTGTAACAAGACCATGACTTACAATAGTCCTCAACATTTTATCACAAGCTTTTGATAACTACATCAAAGAATTTTTACTCAAAAAATTGCTTTTGTGCTTTTATTAAAAGTAGTGGTCACCCATTGGTTAAAATTCAACCATAATAAATTTTAAAATCATGTTGATTAGAATGCCATCTTCATTTCTCAAGACCAACTACTTTGTTTTCAAACTTTTTAGTGCACCATCTGTGATTTTTTATTGTTATCACCAATATATTTGTGTGTGTCAAATGTATGGAAGTGTGGGTAATGTTTTATTTATTGATTTAATGTACTTTATAAGCATTATAATTGAAAAACATTAGCATTCTGCACTTCTCCTACACTAAACTAAAAGTGTGACAAATTTTATGCTCCCGCGTCCTCACAATTTTCGTAAAAAGGGTCCAAAGTTTTGGCATCACATATTAATATATAGATAATAAATGTTCAATTTGCAAGTCATACTGAGTGCAAGTATGACTAAATCCATATATGATACTATAAATCTGAATTAATGATATTATTCATTCAGATTCTGGGTATCAAATTTGTAATCGAAAATTGTGTTCATCTCATCTGAGTCAATAATTGTTAATTTTGATTAAACATAGCCTTAACTTTAATCAACAAATTATTGGCACTCAAGTGTTTTTGCCTCCCACATAAGGGACTTGGTGTAGATACATAAATTTAACTACACTGCTCAAGACTCCTAAATTGTAAGCATAAACTGCAAGTATAATTAGTCTTATTGCAATTTTTCCAAATAGAATGAGACAAGCAAACATACTCAGATCTTTTAGTGACAATGTATATAATAAATAAATAGTTTTAGACAATTTACACAAAAAAAATGTTGTAAACATGCCATGCAGTAGCTACAAAGCAACTTGTTTTTTAATATAGAAATAAGAAACCAGGCAATTGGCTCCTATCCTAAAGTGAAAAAAATCAACATTGGTTTTAGTAATTGGTCTCATCTTCAATTATTTAAAAAAAGGTAGGGGTATTAAATTATCAGCCTAAATCCCTACGGTTGTAGCCATTCGTTATTTCTTCGATACATATTTATAATGTAGCTATTACAAAATATGTATTAATTAGGTGTTTCAAATGAAACCTAGTCATTACCTTTTACCTTACAATTAAAACAAATAACATTTGTGGAAAAATAATGAAAACCGCAACGAGAAAGTCAGCACCAGATGGATCGAGGAAAATATCACTATGCACATACATATCCTTCCATTTAACCTCGCCAACAATTATTTAAATATATGAGGTTTTTATTACAACAATAAAAGCCATACCTTCTTTCGTTTGAGCGTTTGTTATTTGAAGATCAAAATCCGATGTTTTTCCAATACGTTTCTGCTGCGATATAGCAGCTTTTAGATCACCTATTGAAATGTGAAGTCCATCGAAAGTAACTGTATCATAATCCAATGCACTTTTAAATTTATAATGTACAGACATTTCCGTAAATGAGCAACATCTGCATTTGTAACATGACAATGAAAATGTTCACGTGTAGAAAAATGTCTTAGTTTTAAACTAATGCTTTTAAGAACTATCTAAATACGTCGAAAACGCCGACACAATTAACGACTATGCCACCAGTGTTTGCAAATGTTAGGCAAGAACTTTCAGGCAAAGCGTTTGCACAAAAAGATCAATAAAATTAATTCTATTCAAATCGCTGGGCATTAACAGTTGAGATCTCAATTCATTAAAATTTCACACGCAACGCCGCCATATTTTTGCTATCAAAATCAACTATCAAATATCAAATGAAGAGTACAGACTATAGACATAACGAGTAGGGATGTGATATTTGAAAAAAAAAATATTATAAAATCTTCATATAGATTAATGAGACGTCAAGTTGTTTGTCCGCGATGGACTGATCAGCTACAAACCGATTTTAATCAATTTTTCACCCAGTTTGATTCAACTTAGGGCTTCAACGTGCATTCGGAAATCGGAATTGCTTTTACGGAAATTTCAAATACACTCAAATTCCGTTCAGAAAAATCGAATGTTGGTAATGTACACAAAACAGCGATGCGACGTCGCCGGTCGCACACTAAAAATCTACGATCTTCTTTGACGCATCGATAGAGCTTGCGAATGGATTCGAATCACGTATTTATGCCATGTTTCAGCACACTTGTTGACTCCATTTGAATTCATTCTGGGAGGGCGTGTGGCAAGAAGAATTCTTTAATATCAAAAAAAATTATAAAGCACAACGTTGAGTTTTTTGATATCACTTACTGGGGAGCACCCTGTTCTTTGGGACACTCGTAACGAAAATAATTATAAACTCGCATAAATTGTAAAACTGCCCATGACTTTTAGAGGTTCCGGATTCGATCCTTCGGTCGGGCAAACAAAAAATGGAAAATGTGTATTTTCAATTTCCTAATAACAAATAACGTTGCCCGGGATTGGATATGTGCTCGGTTAGCAATAGGCTTATCGTCTATAGAATATCATAATTTTAGTGAGATAGTTTTAAATACAATTTACATTAGGAAATAACATTCAAAGGATCATATACTTATCAATTTTAATTCGATCGCACAAATATTATCTCTTAGTCTTAACAGAGTTTGTTCCTAGAAATTCATGTAATCACACATTTACGCTCAGCATCGGATATTAAAGGCGCCGACAAATATTGATTTGCTTAAGCCAATAGCAACAAGCAATAAGCCAATAACATTTGTTCAACATGTAAATTTTAAGACCGTTGGGAGCTGAAGCGAATAATACATTGTTTCTGAGCGGCAAAGTTTCCTACATTGGAGCAAACTGCGTCACTATGTTAAAAAAAATAACATAACAATTTATGCGGTTAGGTAAAACCTAGATTGCTAGACCTAGATAGTTATAGCCAAATTCACAAAAAGGAATAAGGTTTTAAATTCGAATGTACCTATGTTTTTAATTGTATGTTTGTTCCCCGATTGCTCACCAAATAGCTAACTGATTTTGATTTTTCTTTTTAAAAAAATAATCAACATTTGATTGATAGTTAGCTGTGGTGCCATATCAATTTTATCGTGATCCGATTAGTGGTTTTTGAGTTACACTTTATAATGCATAAATTTTTCGTTTACGTTGATTTTTCGTACTAATAGCATGTTGATAAAATTTAGGCAGGGACCATTTCGGAACCATTTGCCATCTTTGGACAACAGAGTCATCAAATCGTGACTAGGTACATACCTAACGAACTAGTTGGAATCGGTTTTTCTCATTGACCTCAAAGTAAATCAACAAGAAATAGCTACGAAAAAAGCTTGCCATTTGCTACAAAACAAAGTTGCAATTCTGACATTACGCAGGCTGCTTAAAAAAAGGAGTGTCGATATCGATATATAATCTATTAGTGATGAACGATAGTTAAGTTATAGTAAATAAATTAGAATTATTTTTTACCAACCGATTGAAATTGCTACTATCAACTTACTCACTTACTTACTTACTTAGTGCACTAAATTGGCAAATAGGGAAATGTAATGAAAGAAAAAGTTAATATTTATTTACTTTTCACCAACATGTTTTTTTTTACATTGCGGTGTGCAAATATTTTTATATTTATATATGTTAACTCTTTATATTTTTTACAAAATTCATAATCATTACAAAAAAAAAATATTTGATTTGATTGAAATTCCATTCAAACCAATTTCTTTACTTTTAAGTGAGCACTTAAAAGAATTCTTATTAAGCTAGACTGTGATTGATATTTTCAGTGGCAACTATATGTATACATTCTTATCTTATCCAAATATTATTTTCTGGGAACGTCTAATAAAATATGACAATTGTACTAGAACATCACTATAAAATTTAACACTAAATATGGCGTTCTTGGCAAGCATGAGAAATGTCACGTCACTTTATATCGATGCTATAGAGTAGCTTGCTACAATTAAGTAATCTGTGCTATAAAGGGAAGAAGTATGGAGGGATGAGGTAAGGAGAACCATCTCTATGTGTGAAAAAGTGTCCGTTAAAATCTGCTAAGCAAGGGTGGCGCTATAGTAGCCACAGAGTAAATTTTAAAGAAGGCGCTGAAACTTGAAAGTTCAAAATCCCAAAATCAGTGTTGCCAGTGGCAGATAGTCAAAAGTAACTCGACACCACAGATATATAAATGTAAGCTCGACACTGACCAAAAAGTAACATTTTGGCGAAAAAAGTAACATAACGTTGTTTTTTTTACTGTTGAAACTACTAAACTTCGCAATGCGTTATTATGGCAATTTATTCATAGCATAAAACTTACATACGATCCTTGACCCATTTATTAAACGTAAAAATTACTACAAGCTGTGCAACAAGTGATTAGAAACGGTTGGCGACTAACTTCACTTCAGTTTCGTATTCTGTGTGTATTCGTTAGAAAGGGATGGCAATACTATATTGCAAGCAAGGTCATAGTAATATGTTTTTGCACGGCTTGTAATGGGCAACTTTTCATCGCATAATC